>CAAE01013726.1:49834-63867 GCA_000180735.1 Tetraodon nigroviridis
AAACTCTCTCTCTCTCCCTCTCTCTGTCTCTGTCTCTCTCTCTCTCTGTCTCTCTGGAATAATGAAGACTAAGTCATGTCTGTGTATGTTCATTCCTTCTAGTAATTCCGTGGACTAAATATAGAGCTCCAGACTCTCGTGGCCTTCTGAGATAATTACTGGGAATTAGATGGTCGGTAGTTGGATTAACACATGGAAGATGGCTCGGGGAGAAGAATACCATCTTCTCCATGATTCCTCTTTCATTTCCATTTTTCCGAAAAGAAAGAAGAGAGTGGAGGTGGTTTAAGGCGAGGGTCTGTCAGAGGATGGAGACCCTCGGGAAGACGAAGGTGGCTCCTGGGGGTCCGCAGACACACCCGCCTGCTTCCACCTCTCCTCGCACGGCAGAGGTGTTTTTCCGGTGTTTTCCTGCCTCTGTGGGGGTTTAAAGGCAGCAGCGCACGCAGAGTCCAGCATTAGTTACTGCTGCATCGCAGCTTTCATGTGAATTTAAGGTAAAAATACCTGTGATGTAGATGCTTTGATCTCTTCTGGCCTGTACCGTGACTACGTCATTTCTGGGGGGGGTGTGAAGGGATCTGATCCCTGCCGCTGCGTTTCAGAGCTCAGTTACTGTTCAAAGCTGAGGCAGGTGAACCCTGGTGGCCAGAGCAGAGCGTCCAACAGAAGGAGGTCCATGTGGCTCCCTTCGCTCGCCCGTCGCCCCTGGCAACCGGAGGCAGGAGGCGGTGGGAGGGGCCTGCTGCTGGCAGCGTTATGGGATGCTGAACCCTCCCGGCAGGACCAGGACTTCAGGGTTTTAAAAGAAATGAGACCACAGCCGGAAAAACTGGCCCAAAAAACAGAATTCCTCCGAAATACTGAGTTACTGGTCAGCTGGAACTGCCAGAGATGGATAACGGATTAGAAAACAGAGTAGAAAAGTGGGAAAAGAGAGTGCAGAAGTTGAGTCAGAGCTCAGAGTTGTGAGGTAACCTGAGGTGACCCCTGACCTTTAGGAACTGGGTGTCCGGCCTCTGAGTTCAGACCGTCTCTGGCCTGATTCTTCTTTCCCCTGACTTGAGTGAGCACCTGAAGGCACCGTGGCGAGTTTGGCTGACAGAGTTCCTCCCTGGTGTTGCAGGTCCGGAGGTGAACTCCCACCATCCAAACACCTGTTGAAGAGCTGCTGAGGACTCCGGGATGTCCGCCGCCGCCGCCGCCGCCGCCATGCTGGCGCTCCTCCTGCTGGTCGCACCCTCGGTAAGCTGCTCCCGACCTCTGACCCGTCTTTGGCTCCGCAGCGATGGTGCCAGAGGACAGTCAGCCGCAGCTGGAGGTGGACACCTGCTCCATCTGCTGCACGGCTCCTGCGCCGCTGCGCCGCATCCATTATGGATGCGGCATGAAGCAGGATTGTCCCACCTCATCATTTATTCATGGCTGATCCAGCGTCGGCCGCTGGTCCTCCACCAGGAGCTGCGAGGACAGCGATCTGCTGTTAAACATGCATCATGAGGAGCGTGACGAGCGTGGGAACCCCCCGAATGACTGGTTCAGAACCCTGCAGCTGACAGGAGGAGGTCAGGGAACATCTGGATCCATCACCCTCAGGGTCTCAGGAAGAACGCTGCCGTCGACTGGAATTCCGTCTTAGAATCCCAGTTGATTAAAAACCTGCTAAATGTGCTAAAAACACCGTCTGAGAGGAGGAGTCAGGCGGTCACATGGTTCAACCTGCATCTGTCTCCGCTGATGGACGGGGGTGGTCAGACTAGAGGTTTGGCCTCAGTCTGGATTTTAAGTTTTGGACTTTTGCGTCATGAGATATTTTTCCCAGAAGCTCAAAAATGTGTAAACACAGTTGAAACAGACGCAGGACGGTCGATCGGCTCCAGATGGAGGCAGCTGCTGGTGAAACTGGTTCCACACAGGAGCCTTTCACGGGCCCGGTTGGCCACCCGACTGCTGGCGACGGGGGCCCGGCCTCAAACACCATGTGGTCCCCCCCCCACCCCTCCATCCCGGGGAGAATGTGTGTTTGTCTGTGTGTGTTTTCTGACTTTTACCCAATTTTGATACGACGCCACCAAATAAATCGGTATCGTTCCGCCAACATCTAAAACAAATAATTGATGTTCTGCACACAGGCTGCAAATAATGAAACACTCTGATTATTCAGGACCAACCTTGTTTTCCAGGTTTGGAGCCAGCAGGTTCCCATGAACTGTGTCATCAAGAGGGAGCAGGAGAAATGTATGGAGATGATCACCGCGGAGCCCGAGAACGCAGCCCCAGTTTGGTGGGTGTTTCTTGCTGTGTGTTTGTGCCCTTGAGCATTATTAGGGTTAGGGTTAGGGTTAACTCTAACCCTAACCCTAACCCTTCCTGCTTCAAGCCTGAGTTCGTGATGGTGATTAATCTGAGTGTTTGTCGCCGCCTGCTGGACGCTGCTGGTAACAGTCGGATAAGTTGCAACAGTGTGTTTACATTATTCCATATTTCCAGAAAGCAGCTGAAAAGATGCCAGGTCACATTTTATAATAGGTTTTTTTTTCTTCCCTGTGGGCTTCAGGATGTCCGCGGATGTGGGACAACCTGACCTGTTGGCATCCGGCTCAGATCGGCGAGGTGGTGGAAGTAAACTGTCCTGAGCTCTTCTCCCAGTTCAGCGAGGAAGAATACGGTCAGTGAGGGTGCTGCTGTGGAGGGCTCCGCCGCGAGGGTGCCTCTCACCGCAGGCCTAAGTGGGCCTTCTGTTCAGCAGTTCTGTGGACAGGTAGAGATTTCCCCAAAAACACACAGAAAGTGCAGAAACAGTGAAATGTGCAGCCCGTGGTCAACTAGCGAGGTAAAGCCGATGGAAGAAGCATGAATTCATCCAACACATGAGGAAGAAACGATAATAACTCGGTTTAGAGTCACGTCTGCTCTGCTGGTCACCTCTAAGGTTACAGTCATGTGATCGTCTGCAGAATTACCTCAATCTAGAGTTCACCAGAAAGCTGGATAATCACTGGGGCTTTCTGCTAATCCAGGACGGTTTCTGAGTCTCACACGTGTGTGTGTGTGTGTGTGTGTGTGTACGTCTACAGAGCTGGGAACGGTGAGCCGTAACTGCACCGAGTACGGCTGGTCGGAGACCTTCCCCCATTACGTTGACGCCTGCTTGGAGGGGAACGGCAGCCACGTGGTCGGTCCCGCCCCCTCGGAGGAGACTCCACCTTTCAGTGTGGGCTCTTCCGGCCGGTTCATCCCGTTTCTGTGTCTTCCAGGACATGTACTACGTGTCGGTGAAGGCTCTGTACACGGTGGGCTACAGCACCTCTCTGGTGTCCCTCACCATCGCCATGGTGATCCTCTGCAGGTTCAGGTGAGCTGGTCGTCCCTGAGTTTGAGAGGATCAACCGATTAAAAGGTTCATCAGGCGTCTGCTCTGCTGGCAGGAAGCTGCACTGCACGCGCAACTTCATCCACATGAACCTGTTTGTGTCCTTCATCCTGAGGGCCATCTCGGTCTTCATCAAGGACAGCGTGCTGTACGCGCAGGAAGACAGCGAGCACTGCTTCATACACACGGTGAGCGTCCTGTGTGTGTGCGACCCCCCGGGCGTGTGTGTGACCCTGCCCCCTGACCTCTGACCTCCACAGCTGGAGTGTCGGGCCGTGATGATCTTCTTCCACTACTGCGTTCTGTCCAACTACTTCTGGCTCTTCATCGAGGGTCTGTACCTCTTCACCCTACTGGTGGAGACCTTCTTCCCTGAGAAGAGATACTTCTACTGGTACATCATCATCGGCTGGGGTGAGACCATGTGACCACACCAGGTGACCCCTGGCCGGGTGTTTGACGTGTGGGCGTTTCCCCGGCAGGAACTCCGACGCTGTGTGTGACCGTCTGGGCGGTGCTGAGGCTGCACTTGGACGATGCCGGGTAGGTGGGGAGCACGCGGGGAGCCCCTCGCCCTTCCTCTTCTGACGGTGAGGCGTTTCTTCTTCTCTGCTGCAGATGTTGGGACATGAACGACAACGCTGCCATCTGGTGGGTGATTAAAGGACCTGTGCTGGCCTCCATCATGGTGAGCGCCGCCACGGGCGCGTGCGCGCCAGCGGAAGCAGCGTCCCGTCAGCGCGCAGTGAAACTATCCCTCATTCATCTCCGCAGATCAACTTTGTGCTCTTCATCGGCATCATCATCATTCTTGTCCAGAAGCTTCAGTCACCTGACATCGGTGGGAATGAGTCCAGCATTTACCTGTGAGTAGGGTCCCCTGGACCACAGCCCAGCCCAGGCTCGGTTCTGACCCCGGCCTGTGTCTCCAGGAGGCTGGCTCGCTCCACGCTGCTGCTCATCCCGCTGTTCGGGATCCACTACACCGTCTTCGCCTTCTCCCCCGAGAACGTGAGCAAGAGGGAGCGTCTGGTGTTCGAACTGGGGCTGGGGTCCTTCCAGGTGAGCAGAAGGCCTGGCGCCTGCCCTCGCTTCCCCCCAGCCGAGCCGGCCCAAAGGCCCGGCAGCGGCTTGCCTCATCTTTGCGTCTCCTCGTGTCTGCAGGGCTTCGTGGTGGCCGTCCTCTACTGCTTCCTGAACGGAGAGGTAGGCCTCCCTCAGATACTTACAGCTTCTGTGTCATTTGATGCTCAAACACACACGTGAGGACGTTAAAACACGGGCGGAGCTAAAGTTTCTGACGAGTGCTGAGTGATCCGACCACGCGGGGGCGCTGTTCCCACCTGGGCCGCCCAGAGACGACCACGCGTGAGCGGATCACGAGGTCAAAAAAAGGGGATTTTCTGACATTCTGACTGAAGTTTGTTTGGATGGGAGGGGTTTATCGGAGGGGAGGAGCAGGAACAGCCAGCTTGTGTCTTTGCAGCGAGGTCCATTAATAATGACCTTGTGAAGTATATCCCTCAAGGTGCAATCGGAGATCAAGAGGAAATGGCGCAGCTGGACGGTGAACCGGTACTTTGCTGTGGACATGAAGCATCGGCATCCTTCGCTGGCGAGCAGTGGGGTGAACGGGGGGACGCAGCTGTCCATCCTCAGCAAGAGCAGCTCCCAGATCCGCATGTCCAGCCTGCAGGCCGAGAGCCCGGCCACCTGAGCGCAGGAAGCAGCCAGCGCGCCGACGCACACGCCCCGCCCATCCCCATGACCCACCTGTTCCCCAACCCGTACCCCAACCCGTACCCGGACCAGAGCAGCGCCGAGACCCAGCTCAACTCCAGTGACCCGGAGCAGCCGTTAGTGTGAAACCGTCCCCACGCAAACCCGGCACACCCGCAGATCCCCGACACACACTCGCGCGTTACACACGCGCGTGTTTTCACCTCTAAAGATGGCTGCCACATCGGAATCTGCGCGTCGGCAAACTGGACGTGGAGCCTAAAGTTAGCTTGAACCTCCGGGTCGCTCGGGTCTCCGCACGCCACCTCCTGCTGTACACACACACACACACACACACACACACACACGTAGTTACGCAACCGCAGCACTGGAACGAGATGAGCGCTGTCGCGGTTTTCACCACAAACCAGAGAAAAGACGGAAGAATGTGGAGCAAACACTGGACCCAGATCGAAGGTTCTGCTCCTTTCCGTAGGAGAGGACCGGGGCCGGAGCCCTGGGCGGTTCTGGGGGCGGAGCTTCACCACACCTTCGACCCTGGGCACCGCCAGCAGCCAGGGCCTCGTCCGCTGGTGCTTTGCGGGACTTTGAGCAGCCGTTAGTGCGGAGAATGTCAGAGAGGCTGGAGACGGAGCTCAGCCGCCTGCATGGACCCGTCCGTGTTGTCTGTGAGTGTTTCTGAGTGTTTCGCTGAATTACTCCTTTCTCCTTCTCAGCATCTGTTGCCTGGACAACCGTGAACCTCTTTAAGGGGAAAAACGGACTCGCTTTTTAACGGAATTCCATGGTTTTCCCTGGAAACTTTCTGTGGGGGGAAACTGAAGCCGTTGAGCTTGTTTGTGGAATTCTGAACCTCCTAAACTGGAACTTGGAAGTTGAAGGTTCCTTTGCTGGTTCTCTAGATCCTCCTGGAACTTCTGCTGCTGGTCATCAGTTCTTTCTGTCCAGCTCGTGTCCTGCAAAGAAGAATTCCAGGAGGGTTTTTTTAATATTTGATTCTGAGAAGGAAAGGCAGGAAGTACCTTCGTCTGAAGTGTTTCTCTTGGTGCCGAGGGCGTCGCGCTCCTGCTGAAGGTATTTGGATGCTTCTGCAGGCCACAGTCCACCTGCAGGGCCACGTCCCAAAGATGCTTAATCAGCTCCTGATCCGTTTTAGCTTCGGTTTAGTCGAGCTATGTGCAGATTTTAGCTCCTTTAGTCAGAACTAAACATTTGATTCTTGTTTCCAAAAGTGCCTTCACGCACAAAACAACTATTTTTGTCCTCTGATTTCTAAACAAACCTGCAAACTTAGGCAGAAGGTGGAACAAAGTGCTTTTACGATGCTTCTGCGTGGAAACCTGGAGGCCTTGGAGCTTCTTTAACGCGTCTCTGCTAAAGATGAGCAGAAAATACGACAGCAGCAGTGGAAAATGAGCACACGTCGCCACCACAGCCACAAACCGTCTGGACAGCAGAGAAAGGTCTCACCGTCCGTTCTGGTGAAGGTGTGAGGATGTTCTGCTCGAGACCTTTTAACAGACTTTCAAAGGGAAACAAACGGTCGGTGATTCTGTGACGAGCGTTAATTTCATGATTCATCACTTCTGCTTTATAAAGATGTCTTTTCCGTAAAACTTTTAAAATAAACTTTATTTCGGTAATTTGCAGGTAACTAACGACCATAAAATGACCACAAATCCCACAGTAAATATAATATCCATTTAAAAGAAAACATTAAGAATTAAAGTATTAACTTTTACTGATAATTGAGTTTTATTGTAAATATTTACTTGTTTTTAATTGTATCCTCCCATTGTGTAGTTAAGGACAATGTCTCCACTTATATTAAATAATTTCATTACTTTATGTACAAAAATGTAATTTACAGCCAATAAAATCACCAAAAGCGCTATTTAAAATAACACTGACAAGATGTTAAATAAGCTCCCAAAACGATGGGTTTGTGTCGTCACGGTAGACGTTCCCACCTGCAAACTGCCAAACGCAGCAGCGGAGAGACGACGGTCCGACCGGGACTGTCGCTCTGCTGACGCCAGCGCCGCCGTAGGGCGCGCCCTCTCTTTGGGGCGTTAGCGGTGGGGGGCGGGTCGGCTTCCCGACAATCTCATCGTCCAGCCGTGGTCTTGTTTGTTTGTGATGCCTTATTGCGCCGCTAGTACATCGATGTCAGACAGACGTGTCGCTATAACGACGACCCGTCTGAAGCGAGGGTTAGCGAGTGTTTGAGCTAACCTGTGACTGAAACCCTCCATGATGTGAGCCTCTTGGCGTTGCTCGTGAATGGCGTTCCCTGTGGTTCCCTGTGATTAGCCGTGACTTTCTCTCTGCTGACTTTTATGGTGGTTGTGTTGGGCCTTCCAAGGCCTCCTGCGGGGCCTCCTTCCTCCCGGACGCATGCCCGTTCCACTCTTCGGATCTCATCCCACCAGCAAACAGAATCCGAGCGGGAAGGTTGAGCTTTGGGCCATTCCTGAAAGCGGGAACGTGGAGGCAGGAATTGGTGGAGCTGCAGCTTTTCCTTTGAATGTTGCTGACATGAGGAGAAGCAGACGGACGCTGAGGTGTTCTGATGCTGAATGTACCGTCGCCTGCTCCACCTCTCCACCACCATTTGTCTTTTTCTAAGTATCCACAATAAATGTTTGGCTTTCCTAAACTTGCTGGCTCGATGTGGCGTCCGTTTTCTCGCATCTGAGGTTCTGTTTCCCAGTTTGGAAGCATGAATAGGACTGCTAACGTGATCCTCTCAGAGCTACCGTTACTGAGGTCAAACCACCCCGCCTTCACGCGCTCCGGTTTCTCCCTTCCATCTCAAACGCTCCGTGTTCAGAGGCTCCGCTGAGGTCGGCCGCGGAGGAACGTGACCTTCCCGCCCCCCCACAACCCCCGTTCGTGTCTACACGTGTGAAAATCTAAACCTGCAACCACAAAAGACAGAAGTGAGAATCGTGTAAAGCACAAGCAGCACATTTAGCTTCTGCATTAGCGTAGCAACAAAACAAAAGTCCAAGAAGGGAAGAACCCTTTGGAGAATTGGAGAATCAGATGAAAGTAAACGTATGCTGACAAATTCTTTCTTCCCTTACTCAGTTAGCAGTTTCAAAGCTTCTAAACAGATATGAAAGACCTTCACCAAGACAATCGGGCGTGTTTGGGTTCCCAGCCGAGCGCTCCAGACGTGCACGAGCGCTCCGGATGTGCACGCTGCTGCTGACCAGCAGGTTCCATGAACAGACCTCCGACACGCCGCCCGAACTCCAGGAGGCCGCGACTGCGGTTGAGGACGTAGAGATGGAACCTGATGGTCAGGAGGAAACGGCTGCTCCCCACTTTTCCCCCGGCGGGTCCTGCGCACACCCGCGGACCCGCCTGCAGGGTCGGGAGGCGCTCAGACGGACGAGACGCTGCTGGACATCAGGCCGTGGGTCTCTGAGGACGGCGGCTCTTTGGGGCTGGGTTTGTCCAGCACGGAGATCTGGGTGACCGTGCTGCTCTCGGTGAACAGCGTGCGCCGCCGCTTGCTGTACGTCAGGTAACTCTGGGCCTGCCACTTCCAGAACCTCTTCTTCAGCTCTGCCTGGACCTGGAACCACGTCAGACGGAGTCAGCGTGTCACACGTGTAGAAATAGAGAGGAAAAAGTAGTTCCTGTAAAACAAGGGTGGGCAATTATTTAGCCCAAAGGGCCACATGGGGTTTTAGCATCGGGTTTAGCTTAAAATCCCGCTTAATGTAACTATGGACTAAGAAAATAGTTTGAAGAAATTATTGTGAGGCTCTGCAGGCCGGATGGACTAGTTCATCGGGCCACACGTGGCCCCCGAGCCTCAGTTTGCCAACATCTGTTGGGTTCTACTCGGAACCCAAACCCACCTCGGGGTTCCCACCCAGAAGCATCCCTCCATCTCAAACCATCAAAGAAAATGATGCTAGCACTGCTGAAGGATGATAAAAGGACACTTACCTCACCGTTCAGGAAGCAGTAGAGCAGCGCCACAACAAAACCCTTCAGAGCAGAGAAGACGTTTGCACAAATACACCAAGGTTTCCTCCTGAAGACACACTCTCACACACACACACACACGCAGACTTGGGTCTGTCTTCACCTGGAAGGAGCCCAGGCCGAGCTCGATGAAGATCCGCGCCTCGGCGCCGGTGTGCTCCGGCAGGACGGCAAACACCATGTAGTGCATCCCGAAGAGCGGGATGAGCAGCAGCGTGGACTTGGCCAGTCTCCTGCCGACGGCCCAGAGCATCAGAAGCAGCTTCCGCCGCTCACACACACTCAGAGGTGCTCGCTCACTTGAAGTGGCTGGTGTCGTTGCCGCCCACGCCGGGGGACCTCAGCTTCTGCACCAGGATGCGGATCACGTTGATGAAGATGAGGAAGTTCACCTGCAAACGAAGGGTTAACAGGGAGACCCGCCCATCAGTCACCGGCGGTCAAATCAAGCGGAAGATGTGGATCTAAACAGAGTGGTGGAGGAGGGGGCGGCTTTTCCTTCCTGCAGTCAGGGTGAAGTAAAACAGCGATTCGCAGAGATTCCGGACGGTTGGCGGCTGGAGTGCGGGCGTTCCCGGAGGCTCCGGGGACGCCGCCGTTAGCTGTGGACTCACCAGCAGAGACGCCGTGATGGGAACTCTGATGATCCACCAGATGAAGGCCACGTCGGTGTCGTCCCAGCACCTGGGCAGACGCCAGCACAAAGCCAGTCACAGGAGGACCTTCCACAGGTGGAGGCGCGTTTAGCTCCGCCCACAGCCCCAACCCGCTGAGCCCAACCCCCCAACATTAAAGATTCCCATCAAAACTTTGATTTGGTCTGGTCGACAAGCTGGTTTGGGCTGCCTTCTCCTCGTAGAGCCCTCCTGGGACAGCTCACCCTCTGTTGTCGTAGAAGTTGCGGGTGAGAATCCAGACGGTTATGATGGTGCTCGGGAGACCTGCATCACAAACGGAGGGATGATCAGAGGCGAAGAGAGGCGAGGAAGGAGCTGCGGAGGACCCGGAGCCCACCCCAGCCGATGACCATGTACCACCAGAAGTACTTCTTGTGGAAGGCGAAGGTGAGCGCCAGCAGCGTCTGCAGGTACATGCCCTCCACCAGCAGCCAGAAGTAGTTGGCCAGGATGCTGAACTGGAAGAAGGCCACAGCCGCCTTACAGGCCGTCTGCGGGGCAAAGACAAGCACCAGCCACGGTCAGCTGACCGCCCAGCAGCCGAATGTCTGCCGGGGCTGGAGTCCGGATCAAAGAGTCCACCGGGGCCACGTGTGGCCCTCAGAGCCTCACAATCACTGCTCCAAAAACCAAACAAAGAGGGCTTGATTGGCTGAACCCCCTTCAGCTAGCAGGCTAACATGTCCTCTCAGAAAGTCCCGGTACTCACAGTGGACATGAAGCAGTGGTTCAGGCTTTCATCTGCAAAGAGAACGGCGTCTTTGATGAAGACGGCGCTGGCCCTCAGGATGAAGGAGAAGAACAGGTTGATGTGAATGTAGTTCCTGGTGCAGTGAAACTTCCTGCAGAGGAGACAAGGAGTCACACGGGGGCTTCCACGTGATGTCCCCCAGTGGGCGGAGCTGTGGAAAAGCCTCTCTGCTTCAGACAGGACCCTACCTGAAGACGGTGAAGATGAAAATGGCCACGATGAGGGAGACGAGGGAGGTGGCGTACGGGCGGTGTAAACCTGTTTGTAGTTGGCAAAGTAGGACGTCTGCCGGTGGACAGAGAGGACACAGCAGCATCAGTGTCCTCTGCGGGCGTCTCAGAGCTTTCCCACTTCAAAGTTCAAAGGTTCTGATGCGCCGTTGGTGAACTGAGCGAATCAAGCCTCTCGAGTCCGTTATGTCCTCTTGGTGGACTACAGGGAGACAACTGCTCTGCTTCCTCGTCCTCGTCGGAGCGAGAGCAGATCTGAGGCCCAGAGGACTCGTCTTCATGTCCCACAGAACCGCCGATCGTCCAATGTAGGACGGCCCAGGCCAGCTGAAGGACGGGTGGGGGGGGAAGGGAGGAGGAGCGGAGGAGAGAGCAGACTACCTTTCCGGAGGTTGTCCTCTCGCGTTTACCTCCAGCTGTGCGGCCTCGTACTCGGCGAACTCGCAGGCGTCCTCGTAGGACGGGTACAGCTCGGACCAGCCGTGCTCGGTGCAGTTCCTGTAGATGTGGGCTGCAAAAGAGTCACAACCGCCATTCACTCGTTTACCCAGAAACAGCGGAGGAGAGACAGAAAGGCTGCGTCCCTCATCCGCTCCTCCAGGATAAATCAGGTTTAGCAGAAATGAGCCGGTAGCCTGGGAGCGCTAGCGAAGGCGGCGGAGGCCGTCAGAGATGAGTCGGGCCTTCTAGGTGACGCAGGCAGGGTCGGCACTGCTCCGCCGCATCACCCGCTTCTGCTGTCCCGCTGCGGCGCGGAGGTGTGGCCGTGGGCGGCTGTAGCTGCGGTAGCCTCGGCCGGACGCGCCGAGCGCAGCGCGCAGCCCCGCGGCGGCGGTGGGTGAACGCTGAGATGAGGTCGAGGGCCGGGCCTCCAGAGAGGACTCTGGCGCTCCCTCCATCCTCCCTAACGAGCAGAGCCGAGCCTTGGCGGCTCTGCCAAACTCTTTGATTTCCCAGTATCTCCTTCAGGCTTCTGCAGGGCAGCTGGATCCGTCTGTGGAGGAGGAACTCCAGCAGGATCCAGGGACCAAGGAGAGCATCAGCACCTCCCGTCCTCGCCCTGCACATGCAGCCGCTTTAGCTGAGAAACACGCTGCAGCTAGCTAACACTGGTGCCTCTGCTAATTTAGACGAAACTGGGCCGTGCTGGAGGACCCAAACCTGAACGATTCCGGACCCTCTCCCTGGACTAGGGAAGTACCAGCGTCTGTGGACGTCTCAAAGCACCTGGTTGTCCCCTGAGCCTGGGGACAGAAGCCAGAGCCTGGCCGTGATGAAAGGAGGATCAAAAGATGTGCAGCCTCTTCGTTGGGAGTCGGGTCCAGCTTCCGAGGATCCTGGACGACATCCAGGCCTCATTTATTCCCCAGGGCCTCCGGCTGGAGCCGAAGAAGCTCCAGGGACAGCGACAGCGGGGAGGCTGAAGGTAAACAGCCAGCAAAGTGAGGTCCGTTTACACTCGTCTCTGCACCAACCACTCAGTCAACACCAGGGCGTGTGTGTGTGTGTGTGTGTGTGTGTGTGTGTGTGTGTGTGTGATGAAGGAAATGGACACCGGCTCGTTATTTTGCGTGTTTGAGCGAATCAGCGGCTTTTAGGGCTTCACGTGTCATTTCCCACACTCGGCCCCGCAGGTTTCACCACATCTTTCCCCACGTGACCGACCAGCGAGACGCCTCAGCCACGTGCACTCAGCACAGTCTCATGGGTCCTTTCACGATGCCGCGGAAAACCGATACGGAAGCAGTAAAGTGAAATGACAGAAAAACCTTTCTAGAGACAGTTTAGAAGGAAAAAACAGGCAACTAAACGAGTCTGGAGGATAGAAGCAGAACAGCTGGAAAGAAAGAGCGGATGGAAGGATGGTCCACCCACCGCCATTATCAGCAAACAGCTGGGAGGCGTTGACGCAGGAGACTCTGGCCACCTGGCCCACCTCGGCACGGAACCAGCACCGGATCTCGTCCCACGACGTCGGACATCCTGAGGGACAGGCAAGGTTAGCGGTCATGTGATGCCCGGGTCCGTTCCCGTTTCTGCTCCCCACACGGAGGACCTGGTGGTTCCCGGTCCACCATCGCCGGCGGTCCGGTTCCTGACCCAAGCACACCAGCAGGGAGCCAAACGGACCTGGTTCTCATCAGAGTTCCTCCCGTCCTCAGTCCTAAACACCAGGACCGGGTCAGAACCAGGTGGTGTTTATTCCTCCCCTGGTGACCTCAGCTCTTCCCTCCAGCCTCCGCTGAAGCGTTTGTCTTCCGACTGTCACGTACGTCGCTGCTGCTGTAACGTTGTTACAAATATTACGGCAGAAAAAGGCTCCTCTGGGATCCGCGCCACAATATCCGCACGCTAATAAACAACGTTAGCTGATAAAGGAGGAGCGCGGTTGGATGGAAAGACGCTAAAGACCAGCAGGGACACGGCCGAGGAGCCCGGGTGGTGTCGCGGAGATTCGGGGCCGGGCGATGATTTAGCCTGAAGGGCCACGTGGGCTCTTAGCTCTGGATGAACGGGCCGGTCAGGTGGTGCAGGAAGCTAACCCCCGCACAAATGAGGATCAGACGTTAGCTAAAAATCCTGCTGGATCAAGAGAAAATAGTCAAATGTTACTTTACTTGCTGCACCTGTCCATTTTTCTCCTGGAAACAACGTTCCACGGACCACTCCTGATCGGAAGAGCGTCGGCTCAGACGTCTGATGGAGCGCTAACCAGCAGCGCTGGTTGTTAGCCCAAACGGTATTAATACTGAGAATGACGACTAGCCTCAGAGACGGGCAGTGAGCAGAACATTGGTGGCGCGTAACGACGCCAGCAGGGAAAGCAGACGGCTCAGCGCCGACTAGCCGGCTCCACCTCTCGGCTCCATTTCCTTCCCTTCCCTCTAAAACCTTTCATCACCTACTTTAAAGACGTATATTTCTTCTGAAGGAGCAAAGGGCAGAGAAGCAGGAAGTGGTCAACCGTCTTCTTCTCTGACTGCTGCTGCTGTGGTTTACATCCCGCTCCACCTTCTGGTGGCGGTGGTGGTTCCCAGCAGCTGCAGCCAGGAGCTTCCTGCTGCTTAGCACCTGTGCTCCTCGCTCAGGTGACGGTGGAGTCCCGGAGGTGCCAAAGGTCAGGAGGAGCTCAGGTTTCCCAACAGAAGCTGCTCCAGCGGGAGCTGCTCAGACAGGCGGGGCAGTCGTCAGAGACACCGCTGACCTTTCCGAGAACCCAGGTCAGAGGCCGATTTCAGCATTTGAGCAGGAGGGCG
>CAAE01013727.1:0-20284 GCA_000180735.1 Tetraodon nigroviridis
TGTGGCCGATAATGGGGGCAGAAGGAAGCAGATAAAGGGTGTGTGTGCGTGTGTGTGTGCGGGTGTGTGTGTGTGTGTGGGGGGGGGCTCTTCTCATTAACAGCTATCTGCTGCTCTGCAGACACCCGGCGGTAGAGAGCGCTTCCTGCGCCGGCCATGAATTAAAGGCACCGGCGGCGAGGAAGAGGAGGAGCGAGCTAAATGAGGCTGAAGGTGGGGACGCTGAGGCCTGACCCCAGCGGGTCAGACCGGAAGGTTCTGAACTGGGGGCGGAGCTTCAAGATGGCACCGGTGCTGCCCCCTGCTGGTCAATATGGATGCGCCAAGGTCCTGAAAGGGGGCCCTTCTGGGATTGACTTCATCGCCTCCTGCTGTCACCCCTCCTCTTCCTCGGCGTGAGGCCGCGGCCTCCGTCTGCCTCCGCCGGGGCCACGTGTGCGCCATCACACACGCGTGTGAACGACAATCAGCAGCCGGCAGCAACCTCGTCCACCGATAACGCGCCACCTTTGCCGCGGCGGCTGCCTTCATTTGCATGGCCCGATTGGCTTTCAGCGGCGGCGTGTTGCGGCCAGACAAGTGTAGCATCACGGCGGAACGCGTTACCGTGGGGGGGCGGGGGTGGGGGTTAATTCAGACAATGAGGGAGCCAGATAATAGCCAATGGGTTCCTGCTTTCACCTCTTATCAGGCTGGCTGCAAAAATTCAGGCCTGGTTTAATAACGAGGTGGGGGCCCTTTAAAGGGCCCGCCACGCCACTGCCATGTCCGTACACGAGCGCCGCGTGTTCCCTGACATTTCCACATGCAGAGTGGTGGAGGGGAGCCACGGGAAGGGGGGGGGGGGGGATAGAGTGGTGCTGTTCAGTAAAAACTCCTCCCACTTTCGCTCTTTAGCACCCCCGAGCTGGTCGAACCACAACTGGCGTTTAGCATACAAAGACAACTTCCTGCGGAAACGGTGGGAGGGGCTTACACAAACACGTGTGCGCAGCTGAGCGTGATGCACAGACGACATGCTCGCTGCGGCCGCATTTGCAGAAATGAGTCTTTCAGTTCATTACTGTCGGATGTGTTTTCCCTGCAGGACGGCGGCAGACGCTCGACAGCAGATTTGTTCAGCTCCTGTTGCCTTGGTGTCGTATCAGGTCCTGCCGTGTACCTAATTGGTTAATTTAGCGTGTGTGTGTGTGTGTGTGTGTGTGTTTGTTTGAGAGAGAGAGACAGAAGTTTAGGTTTCTACACTGGCGTCACGTCTTTGGGAGCCCAACCTCCACCGTAGCTACGCCATCACCAGGAGCAGCCTTGGTAACGAGGCTTTTTTCTGGTGATTTTCAATCAAGCTAAGGAGTTCTCTGCTCCAACGGCAAACTTTTAGCACAGCCTGTCTAGACTCCGCCCTCTCGTTTGGGTCAAAAATCAACCGACACAAAGTGGAAATTAAAAATCTTTGACGCAGGAAACAAATGACGGAGCTCCATTGTTAGTTAGCCAGCGCTAACCCCGAACCTGTTCCCAACCTCAGCCACTGACCCCAAACGGGGCTGTTCCAGTTGAGACACTGGGTTCTGTCCCCAGTGGGTCCAGCTGCGGCTAATTAACCGGTCCCGGCGCTCACGCAGGCGTTCGGCCGAGCGTTTATTCACACCGTCTGTGTCAGCGCAAGAAAACACAGAACACATCCTTCTACAGACTGGACCTGATCACATGACAGGAAGTGACTTGTTTCTGCAGCAGAACAAACAGAAGGAAGCAGCCAGTGGTGGGTGTCACGGTAATTTAGGCTAGCAGATACGGAAACAATCAGGTCACAGGTAAGGATGGACAGATGGATGGATGAATAGATGGATGATGGATGGATGGATGGATAAACGGATAGATGGGCAGATGGGCGGTTGGATAGACGGATGGCGCGGGGGGAAAGGGGGAGAGGTGGAGGGGAGGGGAGGAAGCACGATGGTGGATAAGACTCAATTTGAAAAAGCGTGTAGTGGAAAATAACAGTTTTTTGCCCCATCATGTCATACAGCAAGGGCACGTAGGAGCCAGCCTCCGGCTACGCGCGTGCGTGCGTGCGTGCGTGCGTGTGTGTGTGTGTGTGTGTGTGTGTGTGTGTGTGTGTGTGTGTGTGTGTGTGCGTGCGCGTGCGTGCGTGCGTGCGTGCGTGCGTGCGTGCGTGCGTGCGTGTGTGTGTGTTTGCTACATACTGAGCACCAGACATTTATTCTACCACCAAAGTGGGGACATTTTAGCTGATCCTTCTATACATCAAAGGTCTGCTTGAGGGTTCAGACTTTGGTTTGAAGGTTGGGGTTAGAACCGGGTTTGGGTCAGGGTCGGGGTCAGGGTTCCGGCTTAGAGGTCAGGTTAGGGTTGGGGCTGGATGCCTATAAACGTCCTCAAAAAGATACAAGTAGTAAGGTGTGTGTGTGTGTGTGTGTGTGTGTGTGTGTGTGGTGTGTGTGTGTGGTCAACCCCCCTACTTTTTTCCATGTGGGATTTACTTGGTCTGCAGTTAATAGGTGATAAAGTTCAAGGGGGAGGTAAGGATGGGGGATTAACGAGTGTGTGTGTGTGTGTGTGTGTGTGTGTGTGTGTGTGTTGGTGTGTGCACGCTGCAGACAGACATGAGAGTGTGTTTGTGTTGGTTTTAGGCCCTCTGCTGGTCAAACTAGAGATAATGGTGGATTTCTTTGATCTATCACCTTTTCTCTTCCTCCATCTTTATTCTTGTCTCTATTTCCAATTTTATTTTTATACAATATTGAATTTTTCCTTCATTTAAATGAGGTAATATTATTTTTTTTTACTTTTTAAAACTAAATCATTTGGCAGGATTTTAGCCAGCAGCTAAAGCCACCGAGCAACAGTCTGACCAACGTTGCTGTTGGTTCGTTTACGACCGGCTAACGTGCTCACGCGTCACCTCTTGTTTGCTCGCTAAAGTGGCGCCCGTTAGCAACGGTTAGCGCAGCTGCCGTGGCAGTAGCTCGCGACCTCAGGATAAAAGCGGCCTCTCGCTTTTTTACGAGGAATCTGGATTTTACGTGGGCCGTTTTCACACGGAAGACGAAGACAAACAAAAGGAGTAAACACGCCGCGACCGCCGCAACCTTGACTCCGACAACCCCCTCCCCTCCACCCTCCCAGTCACAGTTAGCCAGAAAATGAGGCTAGCTGTCACCGCCAAAACACCAAGATTGACCCACTTGGGCGCAGTTGACAATGAACTAGCCTCTCTTTACCTTTTGTTGCTGCGCCTTTGTGCCGGGGGGAGGGTGGGGGTGGGGTGGCGGGGGTGGGGGGGTGAAAAGGACTGTTGTGTGATGTTGACAGTGGCCTCAGAATCGGAGCAACAAATTACACTGTCAGGGACGCGTCCGTGAGCCATAAAGAGGAAGAGAAGCTCCCAACGCCGACCATCGAGCGGCTTCAATGGCCGGAGCTAGAGAGGGGGGCGGTTTAAAAAATTTTTTTTTTGTCGATCTTATTTTTTTTTGGGTTCGAAAAAATAAGGGGAAAAGTTAGGAAGGACCAAGAACCTTACCCAATGGGTTTTTTTTGTGGGGGGGGGGTTGGGGGAGGGGGGGTTTGGGGGGGGGGGGGGTTTTTTTGGGGGGGGGGTGGGGTTGGGTTTTGGGGGGGGGGGGGGGCCGGGGGGGGGGGGGGGGGGGGTTGGGGGGTTTTTTGGTTTTTTTTGGGTTTTTTTTTTGGTGGGTTGTTGGGGGGGGGGCGTGGGGTTCCGGGGCTTGGGGGGGGGGGGGGGGTGTTTTGGGGGGTGTTTTTTTTTTTTGGGGGGGTTTTTGGGTGTCTTGGGGGGGGGGTGTGGGGGGGGGGGGGTGGGGGGGGGGGTTTGTTTTTTTTTTTGGGCGGGGTGGGGTTTTTTTTTTTTTTTTTTTTTTTTTTTTTTTTTTTTTAATAAGAGGCATAATTAGAGTTGTTAGAGTAAATTAAAACATGGCTATTATGTGTCTCTACAGTGTTGCTCCATAAACTGTTATCACAGGCGCAGGAGCTTTGTTTGCGTGCGCGCTCACGTGCGTGTTTGTGGGCGTCGCTCGGACAGAGGCGGAGGATGGCGGGCGATCGCGGCCTCTTTCGGCTGTAATTACACCTCCCTTTATTGACAGATGGCTCACTTTTCTCTGCCTTTTGTCTAAACTACAATTTGCCTCCATTGTACAGTGGTAATTTTCAGGAGCGTCTCTCTTTTTCTCGCCGAGCTTCTTCACACGCCACCGCCACCACCAACACACACACACACACACACACGCACACACACACACACACACACACACACACCTTCATAAATGTATCATCTAAGAAACGGAGTGTCGTCTGTATAGAAAAGGACCTTTTTTCTCTCGCTTTAACGTAAAGACTGTTTATGCCACACACAATAAACCATAACCTTAGGTTCAGTTAGAACAGACCTGACCTTGTTAGCATGTTGACCGCTAGCCTGGCCTCGACGCGCACGATATGATACGGCTAACAGGTTATGCTAGCACTTTGTTATGCAAAGTTGATAACGGCTGAACAGGCAAAGAAAAAATTGTAACTTGTAAAGTTAAAAAGTTCAGCGTTGCATAAATGAGCACTTTTCTTCTTCTTTGTGGTTTAAGCTGAACTTTTTAACCCAAACCTGCGTATGCTAGTGACGCTAGCGGCTTTTCTCAACCCTTTGGAGACACTGAGGGTTGGTAGCTTTTCAGCATGTGAGGACGTGGCAAAGCAGTTCTGGTTGCCATGGCAACGTAGCGACGAATGGACCGTAAAACCCACCTGACGGCAATTTGGGGCGACAATGAAGGAAGAAGAGTTGGGTTTAGAAGAGTGAAAGCTGAAAATCATCCAAACTCTTTGGTTTGAACGGAACCGTTTGCAGCTTGCACGTGCGCTGAGGTGTAACGTGCACCTGAAACACCTCTTAGCTTCTCAACCGCCAAAACTTCCAGTAGTGAAAGCGAAGATAAACACCAGATACGGCAACTGCGCTTTGTTTTAAATTGTAGCGAGCGTTAGTGCATCACGGACGTTAAATCAAAGCTATCGGAGACGCTCAGACTCACACCCTGAAATTCCAACTTCACTAGCCTCCGCGCGCACGCCGCAGAGAGCTATATCATAGCCGCCACATCAAGGCTCGGCACATAGGGGATAAACAATGCCACCGTCAAAGCCATCGCTCGGCCGCGGCCCCGAATCGATTCCTCACACTCTTCCTGGATTAGCCACGGATGACTTAATTGATTCCACACAGTCAAGTGATCTTCAAACAAACAGGCTTTTCCAACTTGAAACGGGAGTGACAGCCACCAAACCTGAACTCTGCAGATGACAAATCATTCCTGCCGGCTACAAACGTTAGCCGCGACAATGGCGGCTGGCTGGCGAGATATCTCCCGCCTTGTCCTACTTTCCTACGGGCGACTCCCAGAAAAAGGCGGAAAAAGAGGGAAGCCAGAGGAAAAGTGGCGTCGGGTCACCGCTGCCGTTTCTGTAATCGCGGTCCCGAAGATAAATTTCCGCGATAGCGCTAGCGCCCGCGGGTGCGGGCCTGCCAGCTGTCGTGGAGAGTGAGATGAAAAGTCTTTTTAGGGGCTTTCCTGACGCTGCTTTGGCGGCAGCGTTTAATCTCGCCTCGGAGCGTCGGAATGACAGACGCAGCAGTTATCACCGGTCCAATCAGAGCCAGTTAGCAGCTGCCGCTAACTGGGCTCCTTCCTGAAAGCGCCACCTACAAAAGGACTGTGTCCTCCTGGTTTGTTTGCTGCCACTTTGCCCAACTTTCTTTCCGACTGCTGACTGACTGATTTTGGGCGTAAAATACTCCGCTACGATTCCACACTTCCACCTCGTCAGAGCTGCTTTACTCCGCCCCTTTCCTGCCATCATCTGCTGCTGGAGCTGTGACGGCTCTCAGGAGCCAGGAGGTGACCCGGCAACCCTGAAGTGGTAGCGGCGGCGGCGCTGCGGCGGCGTGGTTCCAACCGCTCCGCACACAAAAGAGGAAGTTTCTGAAAGTTATTTAAACTCACGAGCAAACTGGGATCAAAGTTGCCGGACGGAGAGACAAAGTTCGAGGGGAGACTTCAGAGGAACCGAGGGGGGGGAGGAGGAGAAGAAGAAGAGCAGCTGAGAGGCAGAGGTAGAGAGGTGAGAGTCTAAACACGGGAGGAGAGATGGAGTGAGCCAAGGTGTGCGGGTGGGGGGTGGGTGGTGTGTGTGTGTGGTGGGGGGGTGAGTGTGAAAGGGGTTAATAGCAAAGTGGAGGCTCAGAGCTGATCGAAATGCAGAGCGCGTCGCTCCGCCCGGCGCTCGGTGATGAGTTGGAGCTGAGATCTGGCGCCGCCATAAAGGAGCTCATTGAAAATAATTCAGAGTGACGGCTGTGCAGGAGGGGAAACGGGGGAGGGGGGTGGGGGGGGGCAACGGCGAGCGAGGAGCGGGAAGGTGGTGGAGCTGCACAGGGAACGGGGTGGAGGATGAAGAGGGTGGGATGGGAAGTGAGACAGGTGGAGATTGGAATACGAGTGGAGTCTGGGACGGAGCGGAGGAGATAAGGGGGGATTAGAAGGAGGGGGGCGGGGCAAAATATCAACAACAGTGTGGTGGGAAAATGGAGGACGGACAAACGGACGCAAGGAGTCTGGAAACCGTCACCGCGGCAACCGTTTTTAAAGGCGTCGCATTTGGGTGGTGAACTGAGCTGGGCCGAGGAGGAGGCCCTGAGGAGCCCCGACCAGAGCTAAAGGAGCAGGGCATGCTAACGGTGGTGGGGAGGGGGCAGGATGTAGGGTGGGGGGGCCAGGTGGAGCCGGGGCCTCCTCCAGCAGCTTTTACTGAACCAACGGGGACCCGTCAGGACCTCCGTTAAACTGAGCAAAGCTGGTCTGGAGGAGCAGCCGCCGGCTTTATGCTAACGCCACCGTGTTAAACACACAGGAGGCTAGCAAGGAGACGGGCGGGGGTTAATGGGGCCTGATGCGCCAGCTGGGGGGCGGATGTGATGAGATGGCTGAGGGTGGGGGGGCGGGGGGGATGGGCACCCAGCCGGGACCTCCAGAGCCGTCGGAACCAGACGTCGTAAAGGCTGCTCCAGAGCTAAAGTGGAAGGTTTAAGTTGCTGGTCACAAATATTAGATTTAAAACTAACAGCTTTTAGATTCGTGTAGGTTTTAGCTGCTATTCAGCCTTTTTAGGTGGAATTTGTTGTGTTTTTAACGAGAAAATCTTGTTTTTAATCTGTCTAGTTGGCTTCTTAATGAGCAATGTTATAAAAAGAGTAAAAGTTAGCAGCAAAAAGGCGGGAAATTATCCGCAAAAAGAATCCGAATATGTTGGAGTTGATCCAGGAATTTGGATTTTAAGTCGGTGGGTGGTTAAAATGAGCGCTACTGCACTCATTTTACTGTTATTTCTCTGTGTGAAGGAGCTAAAAGCTGACAGCAGGTGACCATCAATTAGCACAATGCTAATTAGAGTCACTGATTCCAGCCGCCGCATCAAGACACCTGAGGTGAAAATGATTCCGAACTCCGTTTGACCAGAGGACGGCGAGGACAGCGTCAAAACCTGCGGCGCTGCCGAGGCTGACGGCCGGGTGTCACACACACACACTTGAGCGCCGCCGCGCTGCGACTGCGAGGGCGGGAAAGAGTCCGGAAAAGTTGGAGATGAAAGATGGAGGATGCACACAGAGGTCATCCTCTCCTTCTGGCGTTCAGGTCAAAGGTCAAAGGAGTCTGGACGAGGCTCCTCCCCCTGGCTGAGTCTCCGCTCGGCAGCACCTGAGTTGGCCGGCGCGTTTGGTGATTAAAAATCGCATCTTTCCCTCCTGGAAAACGCCTCGCCGTGGCGGCGGTTTAATTACGACTGGAAGAGCACAAATGATCAAAGCGAATATGTTCCCATTTTGCAGGAATAATTTCTTTCAGCGGCATGAAATTGATCAAGAATTGATTTGGGACGGATGTGAAGGTGGGACATGGATGATTGCAGACAATCAGCCGCTCGCGCCCCAGTAATGCCTCCTCGCTGCGGGCCCACCCATCAGCGTCCCACTGCAGCACCGCCGCACGTGTGTGTGTGTGGGGGTGTGTGAGGGGGCTGCGATATCAGACCAAGACGGGAGAAAAATCCAAACACAATCATAAAAACCGCCGTTCTCCTCCTCCTCCTGAACTAGCTCCGCCTCCTCCCCTCGCCACCCTCCACGTGTATGAAAAATCAGCAAATAAAAAGTTACATTAACCCCGCGGCGACCTTTCCCACGTAATACACCGCCGCCCGTTGGGCCGGCCCTGGAGCTTCATCGGAAAGCTGTCATTGGGCGCTCTTCCAAGCGCCGCCCGGGGAACATTTACCGGATAATTAATATATTAAATGCATGAAAAATAGTTACACAGGGGCGCCTTTGTCAGCGCTTCCGCCACACGGGAGAAGAGCGATCCAGCCGGGGAACCATCAAGACGCAGGCATCCCACTTCAATGGGCCATCGTAAAAACTGCTCATAATTTTATGGCTTCATTGGCGGCCCCCCGTCACGGAGGGCCCTACTTCCTCATCACTCACTCCGCCACGCCGCGCCTCCTTTACGATTTGGCGGTTTTAAGCCGCCGCCGCCGCCTCAATTACAAAAAGTGCTCCCGGCCACGACGTGAAGGACGGGCAGGGGTGAGCAGGGAGCGGTGGGGCCGTGACCGGAGCATCTGCATACACACACACACACACATACACGCACACACACACACCGCTGTGGTGCTGCTGGTGTCCAGTGACCGCCGCTCACCAGGCTCAGAGGTGAGGCGCAGCGACAACACGAGCGGGATTTAAAGGCCGGCGGACGCGAAGCGCGTGATGATGATTCTGTGGTCAGGATTTACAGCAGGCCGAGGGGGCGGGGTCAAGAACGCCTCCACTGTGGTAAACAGTGATTCCCGCCAGCCAGCGTCAGCTACGCCGTCCCTGGCACGCCGTCTCCAGCTCTCCTCACATGTGCCGCAGCTCGCTTCCAGGCCAACGCCACCGGAGGCGGGAGAAAGCCCCGAGGTCTCCCCTCGCTCGCCGCCGCCGGTAGCGCCCATCACCGCGGAGTTCATTACGTATGAATCGGCAGACATGCTTCATTTCTCAGTGTGGTTTTTGTGTGATTAGCCAGCAGCAGCTATTTACATGGGAAATTAGCTGGAGAGCCGACGATGGCCATTATCCTCCTGCAGGCCCATGAGCAAACAGCCAGATACGGTGCGGAAACAGGCCGCCGCCCCCAACCGCAGCCGCATGTTTGCAGGCGCGCAGTACAAACACGTGTGCGCACGCAGAACATGTTTGCACACTCTTATTGAGAATCGCCGCACTTACTCGCCCTCCTGTTATGTCAACAGGACGTATGCAGATTTGCCGCTGTGAAACCCGCACTAGCATACGCCACCGCAAGCATGGGGTCTAATTATCACCGCGGCCGTCAATTTCGCTGGCGCACGTGGGCCTGAAAGGTTTTTTTAATCAGTTTTGACCAAATAAGCCCCATTTCTGCCCGTACGTCTCTACGTGGAGCTCTTGCCGGTAAACGTTCCGTTTGTTAGCGAGAAATATATGCTAGGAGCCGATAATGGTGCTATTCATTAAATAGGACGCTTGTCAAAAAGGGCATTTGGCTGCTGATGGAGGAGCTGCCTGAAGGAGAAGGCGGATCTCCCGGAGGAAAAGCGCAGGACTGAACGTCTGTGATCCCTCCTGAAGACCTTCTGGAGTGACGGCGCTTAAAAACCTGACACAAACGGCATCGAGCTACCATTTAAAGGCAAAACAGTGGATCCGAGGAGCTTAGCCGGGATTCCCAGGCGGGAATCCTGCAGAGCGGAAGGTCGGGCAGCGACTCAGCTCCCACCTCTGATCGGCTAACGTGTTAGCTTTGGGGAAAAGGGGGTGGCTGTCGCTGCTGCTGAGACCCGCCCTTAAACCCCGCCCCCTCTCCGACCTCCTACTATCTCCAAACCTTTTTGACACAAGCCTCTAACGCCGACATCGCCAGTGACACGAGCTAGCTTGCTAGCTCAAACTTGAGACGGAAATGTTTGACCTTTGCAGTCGGGCTCAAACCCGTCAGCCCCTCAGACCCTGCTTCACTGAGCTTTTGCTTTATTTTTATTAAATGAGATGATTTTAACCACTTGTTTGGATGCTTCAGCATTTTATTTTAAGCCTCTTCCAAAGGTCAAGGGTCAAACCCAGATGGCTGCAGGGTTCGTGGGGTCAGAGGTTGTGGACGCTGACACTTCGGAGGCTGCGCACGGAGTAGAAGGAGCGCTCGCCGTCGTCGGAGCTCCACTCGTCCTCAGTGGAGGTGGACGTTTCTCCGTCCTCGAGCTCCTGACCCGAGTGACCCTGGACTCCCGCTGCCGTTGCCAAGGAGACCATCGTCATCCCCTGCTCGGGGGCGCCAGGTGGCGAACCGCCACCATCGTCGTCGTCGCCGGAATCGCGCTCCTCTTCTACCATGTCTTCCAGGTCAGGGGTCCGCGGTGGCACACAGAGCATGCAGGCGTTTCCCAGACTGTGGTAACAAGGTCGGCAGTAGAGGCCGGGACACTGGGGGGCTCCGCAGGTGGCCATGTCGCCCTCCTCCCTCAGCACCTCCCCACAGGACAGACAGCGGACGGGCGACAGCGTCAGCAGGCGGCACAGGTGAGCCCCCCCGGGGAGCCGCAGCAGGAGCCTCTGGAGGCCACGCCCCGCTCCTCCCGCTGCTCCTCCTCCTCCGTCCGCTCGGAATCTGGCGGCAGCCAGCCTCAGGGCCAGCCCCAGAGTCCTCCTCCCATCCAGGATCTGCTGGCGAAGGTGCCGGATCCTCCGCTCCTCCTGCTCCGGGTAGTAGCGGGCGCAGGCGAGGCGTCGGCAGCGCTGCACGAAGCCTCTGGTGAGGGACAGCAGGAGGGCCAGGCCCAGCAGGAAGCCCAGGAGGAGGCAGGTGGAGCGGTCGGGCTCGGCCGGCCTCAGGAGGCACCTCCTGCTGATCACCGTGATGTTTCCTCCCTGCAGGATGTTGAAGGAGGCCACCAGGTCCCTGAAGATGTCCGAGGCGTAGCCCGTCCCGTTGACCACCACCGTCACCAGCACCGGCGGTCGCGCCACCACGTCCTCCTTCACCAGCTGCTGCACCTGGTCCAGCATCCAGAAGACCAGGAAGTCCAGGGCCACCAGCACGCTGCCCATGGCCAGGTGTCTGAAGATCGCCAGCACGTCGGACAGGACCAGCCGCTTCTCCTTGGCGGTCAGACGCAGAGAGAGGGGCGGCAGGTAGGTGCGGGCCTCTCTGGGCGTGATGGGCAGGACTGAGGCTCCGCCCTGCGCGCTCACCTGCCGGTCCAGCTCCTGGAACTTCTCGGTGATGTAGATGTTGTCAAAGTTGAGGTCGCGCAGGTAAGCACGCCGGTACTGCGCCGCCCTGACGAAGGACAGGATGAGCAGGGCGAAGCCCAGGTAGGCCAGCGGCGCGCCCAGCACCTGGAAGATGCGCATCTGAGCCGAGACCTCGCTCAGGATGTCCTGGGAGATCTCCTGCAGCGAGCGGCTGCCGTTGGCTTGCAGGTCGTAGATCACCGAGGCCGAGAAGTTGAAGTCGAACTCCCGTTTCATGTGGGCGAAGGCGGCGGCGACCGGAGCCTCCAGACGCTCCCTCAGGTGCTGGGCGACGTAGGCAGGGATGATGCAGAAGAGCTGGCCGGCACGCGCCAGGTTGCACAGCGGCTGGAAGGCGCCCACGATCTGGCACAGGAAGTCAAACTCCCCCAGCAGCTCCTCGCAGTCGTCGCGGGCTTTGGCGAACAGGGCGCGGCACTTCCAGTACGGAGTGCCTAGCCTGTCGTTGCAGACGTCACCGATGTCGGCCAGGAAGTGCAGAACATTCCTCAGGGTGCGCGCAACGTGCCGGGCACCTTCTGTCAACGCGTCAATGAAGCTGTGGATTCTCCTGGCGGCGGACAGCGCCTTCCGGCCGATCTCCCGGATCTTAGCCAGTGAGGAGTAGAGCGGCGTGGCGGCGCGCTGCATCAGCTCCTGCGTCTGATTGGCTGCCAGCTCCGCTCCGCACAGCAAGCTAGCGGAGGTGCGCTCGATGTTCTCCACCGTGTTGGCGACCGGGCCCGACCACAGCAGGGAGAAGTAGAAGAAGAGCAGGAACTTCCTGCCGTAGTTTGAGCAGAGCGAGGGCAGAAGCACCATGACGCTGGCGCGGACGCCGCTGGACAGGCCCATCCCGAAGGCCGCCAGCGCCGCCAGGACCTGCGTGGCGTAGGCGCAGAACCACAGCGGCTGCTTCTGCACAAAGAGGGTCATGGTGCCGTACAGGCTGGCCAGCAGTAGCCCCAGGCCGAAGGCCAGCAGGCTCCGCCCACTCTCCCGCATCTGGCTTCTGGCATTCCTCCACCTGTTTGGGCCGGCAAAACGTGCACGCAGGCGATGCGCAAGCGCCCTGGGGGCTCTGCCTCCGCCTGCCGGTGCGGCGCTGGTGGCTTGCATCTTTTCAGGTGATAAAAAAAGGATCCGGGCGAAAAACAAACTGGGTGGAGGCGACTTCAGGACTGAGGAGGTCGTCCACGGGGGCTTTGAAGTTCGGGGATCAAAGCCAACAAAGGCGGGTGTGCGGCTCAAGCGATGACATCATCAAGAGTCGAGATCAAAGCCGATTAAATTAGCACTATTCTAGCTCTTGGCCGCTCCCACCGGTAAAAGGTGCGATTTCTCCAGGAATGTTTGATTGGTGGAACAAATTGGCGCTAATTCAACAGCTAGCCGCACGCCGAAGGTCAGCTTTAGCGGCTTTCGGGCAGAGAAACCCTGTGGAAACGCGCCAACCTGTTGGAGCCTCTCACTTCAGATGAGCGCCGTCGAACCGATTAACGCGTCCTCATCCACGTAGCGCCATAAGGAGCGGACACGCTGCCACTTAAAAGCTACATTGTTCTGCAGAGCGAACTTGTCAATGCTAATTCCTTTAGCCGCGCTTAACAAGCCATCAGCAAACTGGCAGCGGCAGATTGAACACCGGTTGATTCGCCATCCGGAGCCAAAAATCTTCCCGCGGCGTTTCGCCGGGTGTCATCCCTTAATAGCCACTCTAGGTGGAGGGAGGACACCGAACGAGACACGTCTGCCCCCCACCTGCCACAACCGCCCCCGAACCGCTGCTCCGCCCTTAAAAGGCAGAATAGGAGCGGCTTAATCAGCTCCGCTGGAGGGCGGCGAGGCGACGCAGACTGATGTCTTCCTCTGTGACCGCTGCCGAGGGGGGCGGGGCGAGGGCCCACCGGGGTGGGGGGGGGGACTCCTCAGGGGGCTGTTACAGGGCCTCTGAATCATCCATCCCACAGGAGATGGCTACTTCTGGTAGCCCCGCCCCCACCGGCCCAAAACGGGGCCGAGCAGGGAGTGGGCGGGCCCTACATGCACACACACGTGCACACACACATGCACACCCAAGCCAAAACAATCAGAGCACCGCCCCGCTGCCAGCGCCTCCGTCCATTTAAAGCTTAGTTCTGCCCCACAGGTTGCGAGTTTCAGTTCTCTCTGAACGGACCAGGGCCAGAAACCGGATCAGCCCAGAACCAGAATCCGGTTCAGCCCAGAACCGAGTTCCTCAAACTTTCCGGGTCCGAACGGATCAGGCAGCTTTCTCCAGGGTCACGGCGGTGAGACAAAGGTGGCCGCTTTCATCCAGGCAAACGGTTTCAACAGAGACACGCTAGCGCACCTTAGGTGCTAGCAAGCTGCGGCCAGGACGCCTCCTCGCCGCGCCGCCGTTTGTCAGCCTGAGCGACGCCGCAGAAGAGACGGAACCGTTTTGGAAGGGAAGAAAAGCCACAATCAGCAGCGGGCTGTCAGCGGCTGACGGTACAAGCGCTGCCGCCTGCGTGCGTGACGAATGGGCGCGTGTGCGCATGGGCGGCGTGCGCGGCAGCGGGGGGGAACAGCCCTGGGCCAGGCAGCTGTGAGCAGATGTCAGCGTAAGTGAGCGAGGGACTTGGAACGGAGAGAGGGAGAAGCGCGGCTGGGCCAACCCTCTAATTTACGCATGAGTGCTGCTGCAGCGCCGATATTTACATTTAAATTGATGTTTCAGATACTTAATTAAAGACGAGGACTGGGCTCTTCTGGTCGGCGGCGGCCTCTTCCTCATCTTCCTCCTCCTCGGCAGAGTGCACAGACTGCTCACTGGAACCTGCAGCACTTTCCCCCAGAACCCCGTCAACGGTATTTCACCGCAGGTCGGTTGGCGACAATGCGGCTCGCATTACTGAATACACAATGCCCCCTGGTGGTTCGAGACGCACAGGCACGTGCACGCGCGGCAACCCGGCGCGTGAGGCGTGAATAATGGCCGCCGACTGAGCCCGATGCCAACTTTCCAGCGTCGCCTCGTCAGATCAACACGTGCAAAATCAGCTGAACTACAAACACCCAAAAAACTACAAATTGCTTTAGTTTGTTGTAAAATAAGACACTTAGCATTTAAGCACTAAATATTGATATGAATCAATTTATAGGATTATCTTGCAGGAGGTATGGAAGCGGATTCTCCCCAGAGCGTTAGCATGTTGTTTCTACCTCTAAAATGAGCAAGGTTAAAGATCCACGGTTAATTGCAGCCGTCTGCACTGGACAGGCTTCTGGTCCCGCAGTCTGCCTCCTCACCAGCAGGTGGCTCCAGATCCGCCACATGCACAAATCAGGCCAAAAACCTCTCGAATTAAAACCAACAAACAAGTCAAATGCATTCAGACGTTAGCCGACCAGGGCGCCCGGCTAACGCGGGACACTCCAGTCCTGATGAGACGCACTCCCAGCGGGCTCAGCTGGTCTGGCCGGGCCCCTCTGAGGGCCCCTCTGAGGGCCCCTCTGAGGGCCCGGCTGAGGGCCCGGCTGGCTGCCCACAGGCCGGCTCCTCTCCACTTGCTCTCAAACAGCCTTTTAATAGGTTTTAAAAGAGGGTTATTAACATCACCTGCTAATTATGTTAAGGACCTAATTAGGGAATGAGGAAAAAAGGCCTTTTTGTCTAATTAGGTTTTCTTTCTAAGTGCGCTGATAACCGAGGGAATGCCCAGATCTGGGTAGAAATGAGAGTGCAATGAGGCGGAGAGAGGGGATACTTCAGAAAGCGAGTTAACCCTTTCATCAGAGCTCGCATCTATTTACGGGCCGCTGCCGGAGTGCAATTACCACCCAAATCGTTTATTTGGGACGTGTTTATCTGGAGTGGGAGTCTGCGTCATTTAGCGCATTATAAACTCAATAGTAGCTTCATTAGCGATTACAGTCAGTGGGTGGTGTTACCTGCCTGATCGCCCGCCGCGGCCCGATGCTATCTACCCCTGCCGCTGAATTACAAGGCAGGGACCTAATTTTTCAGCCTACACACCGCTCGATCCCTAGCGTTTCCTCCACTCAAGCTCTACCTGGCGCCCTCAGCCGCAGCGCGCCGATGGGAAGAGACAACATACAACGGCGTAATCACGGAGCGGCGAGGCGCGACGCTGGCCGGGGAGAGGAGGCGCGAGGGAGGAGTGGCACAGGCCGAGAGCGCCAGAGTCCACATCGAAGCGTTAGCTAGCACAGATCCGGGTCATCCAGATCTGGCCTTTCGACGTGGCGTTAACGTGGAGGTGGAGCGGAGGTGGAGCGGAGGGGCCATGACATCACCGCCACGCCGTCGTCTCCTCCAGGTGCCGGGAAGCCCAATAGTTGGTTGTTATTTCCCAACGAGGAGATGGAGGCGAGGCAGAACAAGGAAGGAGGCTAGCGGAACGCCTCGGGGCCGCTCGGCGGCGGGAGTCAAGCGTCGAGAGCCGGCGGCGGCGCTTTTCTGTATGATTACATGTTTAATTTACTTCGCGTCTGAAAAATTGTGGGCGATGACAGAGCCAATTTACGGTGATCCCCGTGTGAGTGTCAGGCCGAGCGAGGAAGGCTGCCATGGAAGCGCTCCCCGCAGCCCCTAATGGAATCTCAATGAAGCTCCGAGCCGGCGGGTCCGGGGGAGCAGACAGGCCTGCCATTAGAGCCGCGGTCCCGCTTCACCCAAACGCCACCTCGCCGCGGCCTGTCTGTTATTATCGCCTCACTTGCCGGGGGCCAAACGCCACCGGGCTGAAAGGAGGGGGTGGGAAACGCCGCAGAAAACAGAGGTTACGCCGACTCCGGCCTGGCTACCCCGACATTCGGGGGCGGCGGCTTGGACACTGTTGTTAAACCGGTGGCTGATCACGGGGCTGCCGCCACGTCCAATTTCCAAATAGACAAGTGGAAATTGGCTCCTGCGATCAGAGGCTGTCCATCAAAGCACAAAGGAACATCGGCGGGACATTGGTGAAGCCATTTCAAAGTTTGTTGGGGGGAGGGTTCCAGGTCAAATTGAAGCTTTTATCTCATGCATACGCTGTTTTACACTCGACCGTCAGTCAGAACGCAGCAGCTACACATGCTAACACCCCCCCCCATCCCCATGTCTCATTGTTGCCTAATGACTTTTTTTCCATTAATCAAACGCTTCACGTCTGCGGTCGGAGGTCCAGACTTATTTCACAGCGTAACAGCGTTTCCCCACTCTGAAGCATAAACAGCATAAAGCGCATGCTAGCTTCCCAATGCTAGCTAGTAGCCGTTCCTTTTCTCCAGTTCTGAGCTGCCTGGACCCATTTCTGTCTGACCAAACAGAGCTAATTCCCCTTGGGGTGGGGGTGGGGGGTGTTTACCCCGCGCCCAGACCGACCCCGGCTGTGGACAGACAAGATGAATTTGACAGCTAATGTAAAAATAAGGGACAACCATAAATCAAGGAAGCGGGCGTCGGGAGTCCATGATGAGAGGTAATCGATATCGGGCCCCACTTTGCCGCTGTGTGAAATGGAACTCCATTTATTCTAGGGGGGGCTTGAGGAGGAACATTAGTCATATTAGAGTATGCACACACCGGTGGCGGACAGGGTTTGGAAGCCCCTCCCCCTCGCCCTCGTCGCCCTGCTTCATTCGCTAACGTTGCAGATGAAGAGGCGTCTGATCGGGAAAGGTCTGGATTGGCTGGGCTCTGCAGGAGCCCGCCACCAGGGGGCAACCTCTTTCGCATGTCAGGGAAACACTTCCTCCCGCGCCTTTGATTTCTTTGATCTTGCCCCAACTTTTCCCACCCAGACAGCATGTTGGGATGTGTGGAAAAGGCTTTTTTTCCCTTTCCAGAGCGGCGGGGAGCGGATTACCACCATCTTGGCCTGATTGGAGGGGCTGTGACTGGCCCCCTCTGGGGAAGGGGCCCCTGGGCTCCTGATTTACTCCAGGCCCTGGCACGTCTGCCTGATGAGCTCCAGGCTGCCGGGGCCCCATGTGGGGACCGGCCGGCACCAATATGCTCCCTTCCACTCAGAAGGACGGAGCTAATGTGCTAGAATCGGAGCCCCGACGCCCCCATCCACTCCCCCTTCCACCTTCATTTCAGCCTCGTTCCATCTCTCGCTCCTCTTCCTCATATCAGAGCCTCTCTATCTGTCGCCACCTCTCTGCTATCAGGAGCTCTTTTCTCGCCTCTCTCCCTCGTCGCTCTCCGCCGCCGCAGTCATTTTTCCTCACCTGAGGCTCATTCCTGGGTCCGGGGGAATGTATGGCTTTATTTGTAGCATGCCGACATTTTATTGGATTCCTATTGCTTTGGAACAGAGCTAGCGCATTCCAAATTCATCAAGGGCCAATTTAATTCAGGATTCATGAGGCGGGCATCCGTCAAGGTGCTCTTTGCGCGTTCCTGGGGCGCCTCCCGCCCGCCATCGGTAACTCTGGAGCCATTTTCTCCTCTGATTAGAATCCGCCGGGTAGTTTCCTTCCTCTCAACACTGGAGTTCATCTAAAGATCTCCCTATTTACGTCTGCACCCGAGGTCACGTGACCGCCGCCAGCGACCCGTTGGCGGCTTCGAGGCTCTGAAAATAAAATCGTCTCAGTGATGGAGCCGCTTCTGGAACACGTGGTGCTTTTTAAGCTAACCGTGGCGCCACGGCGGCTCGGACTTCCAGGATGAAGAAAAGAACCGGATGGTTTGTCGATTTGCCATTATTGCTCTGTCCAGAGACGCTGGCGGCGCCGTCCTCGCTAACACCAGGTCGTCTGTGTCGCAGGTGTGACCCCGGACGGGGGGTGGAGTTGGAGAACATCTGGAATCCAACCAACAACCCGCCGCTGGACCTCCTGGACCCACCACCAGAGGGCATCCATGCGAGGGCCGGCCCGAGCTAAGCTAACCTGGACACCCCGCTGAGGTCTCACACTCTCCGGTACCAGCACCACCCTCCGAAGACGGAGCCCAATCCTTCACACCATCTCCCCTCACAGCGGTGGCACCGCGGCTGCCGCCGTCCGATACGCTCCTCTAATTGGACGTGGGCCAGGGGCAAGTCCGCGGCAATTAATCCCACCTCCTGTGGCCTGCACCCCGGTTGGCAGTGATCGCCTAATTGGACAGGCGCGCCCATCCCCTCCGTTTTCATGAAAACCCCTCCGACTGCTGGAGAATCTGCCCCCCATCTGGCTCCAGCTGGCCCCCATCGCCACGCCGACAGATGAAAGCTCCGCCCAGGTCCACCACGCCGACCGGAAAGTTTGCAACCCTCCGAGGAAAGCTTGGCCAGTTCTCGTCCTCTTCTCTCCTCCCTCCGTTCCTCACCTCTCCCAGCAGCTCTCCTCAGTCTCGTGCGCGTCCAACACAAATCAATAGGGCCATAATAGCGCCGCGCACGCTTTGGAACTCTTAGCTTTCTCTCCGTTTTTCCTCCTTTTCATGCTAACTCCTGCATCAATAGAGGAGCGAGGGAGGTGGAGGTGATGGAGGGCGGGTACAGTAGGGCGCCCTCCTAAACTTTATTTAGTATTCTATGAATTTCAGATCGGTTATGTTTCGTAATGACGCAGCCGTGCGGTCGGCGGGCGGCAGCGGAAGGGGGGATGGTGAGGGAGAAAAGGGAAAAATCGATACGCCCGGCGCACTTTTCCTGGCGCGGCCGAGCGAGGGGATCTATTGTGGGGGAATGATGATTTATGTCAGGGGTGGAGGGGCCGTCGGGGTGCGTGGGGGACGAAGGTGTGCGCCAATAATGATGAATGCCCTCCATCCCGGAGACTAGCCGGCCACCGCTAGCCCGCGCCGCCGCCCCTCTGACACAGGACCTTTACCTCCGTCTGCAGGCAGCAGAAGGAGACACTGGAATCAGATGCTCAGAACTTTCTCAGGCGAGGAAGCGACTCAAGCAGGTCTTCAAACGTAACCAATCAGAAGGGCCGCTCAGGGAAAGGGGGCGCGGCTACTAGAACTCTGGCAGGTTGGGAAGCATCAAACCGTGGGCCCCACCCGTCCCCCCTCCACCCTGGGGTGATGGACCAGCGGCCCCCCCTGGGGCATCGGCACTCTGTCTCTGCCAGAGAGACAAGAAAGAGGGAGGCGGAGACACGGGACGGACGGATGGATGGCATGAGAGAAAAATGCACAGATGGATGACAGGAGGGGGAAGAAGAGGCGGAGGAGGGCGAATAGGGCGCCTGTCCGGAGAGCAAATACGAGGAAAAGGTGGAGGAGGAGCCGCTCAACGTCGCCACCTGGTGGCTAGCCATGATGCCACACGTTACAAGAACAACTCATTCAGAGCCGCTTTTCTAGCTTAGCTAGCATTTGTGGGGACGGAAAACTCAAAGAAGAACCGGACGCCCGAAGCCGTCGTGAACGGAGGATTCCAGGATATACTGTCTTTGACAGAGGTGAAGGCCAAAGAAATTTTCGTTTTCTACACACGCGCGACATCTTCCCGGGCGCTTTAAACCTCGCTCTCGCCTCCGTTGCCGTAAGGAGGAGTCATGTGACCCGGCAGAGTCGCAGGCAGTGCCACAGATTGACCTTGACCTGCATTTCAGACGTTTGAGGGAAAAGAGGAGTCAAAGGTCATGAACTGAATAGACAATTTTCATCTTTGTGTGTGTGTGTGTGTGTGTGTGTGTGTGTGTGTGTGTGTGTGTGTGTGTGTGTGTGTGTGTGTGTGTGTGTGTGTGTGGAGGCGGGGCAGCTTCAGCAGGGCAGAGGAAAAGTGGAGCGGATCCCAGCGGTGAGACTATTAACGTCGGCGAATTATAAAACTATTAAGCAGAATGTAGCTCCAATTAAAAGATGATTCAACATCCAGATTTGATGGCTGAATTTTGATTAAGCCGAGACCCCATTAGGAGCGAAGGGAGACGGACGGCGGC
>CAAE01013728.1:0-24650 GCA_000180735.1 Tetraodon nigroviridis
TTGACCCTGGAGGCTGACCTCCAGAGCTTTCCCACACTCGGACCATTCAGAGGAATATGCAAACACGTGTCCTCCACCAACCGCCACGCTGAACAGCAGGAGACAGGACAATATTCAGGCTACTTTTCAATCGGGTGGAGAGATGGTTGAACTTTCCTGAGTCAAATTCTGGCCATCTGGGGGGAGGAACTCCGTTGGTTGTTTCTACCATTTGTTTTTACGATCATCTTCATTTACTTTTACTAACCACACGTGAGGTACCGTAGTTTTGGATGCTTTCTTCTGGGTGGGGGTGGGGGGGTTCTGTGACTCACGTCTGCCCACCACAGCTTTCCCACCCTGTGGCCTCCACTAACGATTCTGAACAACAGCAAAAAGGAACAAATTCCATCAGAGGAGGAGTGGAATGTGGAGGAGTATTAGCCAGCCTGTCTCTGCCTGCCGATGGTAGAGGATGATCTTCAAGCTCTTCCAGCTTCTAGAATCTTTTTGCTTTAGTGGTCCGGCGAGTTTCCTTCAACCAGAATCCTGCTGGGTCAGGTGGTGATCTGAGTCAACTGTGACAGTCCACTTTCAGAAGGTTGTCTGTGGACGGTTATAGCAGCAGCAGGTGGACAGAAGGTCATCTTCAAGGCTGTGGACCTTTTGCTTAGAACTCCTGTGACTCAACTGCCAGAATTTGACTCAGGAAAGTTCAACCATCTCTCCACCCGATTGAAAAGTAGCCTGAATATTGTCCTGTCTCCTGCTGTTCAGCGTGGCGGTTGGTGGAGGACACGTGTTTGCATATTCCTCTGAATGGTCCGAGTGTGGGAAAGCTCTGGAGGTCAGCCTCCAGGGTCAAACATCTGCCTCCCACCATTAAGTGATTCCCAAAAGGGATGTGGCACACTTCAGGAGGGACTTCCCCCCCCCGCCTACCCCCCCAAACACCCCGGTTTGTATGGAGGGTTGAGACATCTCTGAGTTGGGGTTCCAGAGCGTAAATAAAAACGATGCTAACACCGCAGTGTTGAGCAAATCCAAGTAGTACAAGATGAAAGAAATCCTTCTCCTTAAATTCAAGCTAAAAAGGTGGACTGTTGCAAAGCCAGCACTGGAGGCTCCTCATTCCAGACGGTTGCTGGTGTCAATCTCTGGGGAACAGCACAGCAGCACCTCCACTTTAGCTCCTTGTGGGGTGGATCAGTGGGCAAACGTGTCCCAGCAGGACTGGACAAAGGCTGCTGCTGCTACTGCTGCTGAGCAACAGCGTTTCAAACACCTGGGAGACAGCCTCAGTCTTTCTTACACGTCCTCCAACAACAAAGGAAAGTTTCTTCTACTTCTGATTACTGGTGAAATTCTGCGTCTATTCATGTCCACATGTGGATGCTAACACCAGCTTGAGGTGGTAGCTACGCTGGGTCTCAGGCTGTCCCAGGCTGACACAGGTCTCTGTGAGGGTGTCCCCATCTACCCCAGTGGTCCACCTGCCCCCCTGAGACCTCCGCATTGTCCATCAGGCCAGAGCAGCAGTCAGCTGCTGCTTCCCTTTCTCTGGGCCGCTGCTCTGTGATTGGCTGAGAGTGTGAGAAAGTGCGCTGGGAGCCGGACCCACACATTCATATGGAGATGAGGGACTAGAAATAGGAGGGCCGTGGTCGGCTGGGACCAGAGCGTCTCTGCAGAGGCCTCAGCAGCACAGGGACCAAGCGTGGCCCTCCAGTCCCTGCACCCCAGCAGCTCCTGACTCTGTGCAGCCAGGTGCGCTCCAGCTGGAGCACGTGCATGGATGAATCCTGGCCGGTTGTCTCGGTTCCTGCTCAGTCCTGAACCACCTGATGCTGGTGTCCTCCTGCAGCTCAGAAAGCCTCTGCTGAAAGGCTGCACAGACATCAAAGCAGAAGCTTGGCTGAGGGGGCCGAGTCTCTCCTGGGCTCCTCAAGCAGCCGGCGGACACCAGGAAGGCTGCTGCTGCCGTCTTGGAGACGGCAGCTTGTGCTGAGAGACGCGGCAGCAGCAGAGGAGCTGCACGGAGACCTGCAGGGAGGCGCAGTCTTCTTCTGGCGGACACCTGACAGGGACAAAGAGTTGGTGTGTGAGCACCGCCTTCCTGGGCCCCAGCAGGAACGGAGGAGCCAGGTCAGCCCTGCCCTCTGGAGGCCACGGTGAAGGCCAGCAGGCTGCTGTTCCTGGAGCGTCTGTTAGGGTTGGGGTTATGTGCAGGACCCAAACGCAGAAGACCACAGCTCCAGGGAATTCCAAGAACTAGTTCTTCTGTTGGGGGTGAACACACCATTCAGAACATCAAAGAGCACACCAACTGCTGAGCCAACATCAGCAGCATCCGGAGCAGTTTCCAAAGTGACCGATTAGCTGGTGCATGTTGCACCGAGTCAGTCTGATTGCTTTGGCGATGATGATTCCAGCTCAGTGAGCTGTCCCTTCGTTACCGTGTGACGGCTTCGGATGCTTCACACTCTCCAGATTGTATCAGTCAGGGACACGATGGCAATGTTTCTGCTTCTCTGACATGTGCTGTCACGTGCCTGAGCCATAACCGATCTGCCTAATCAGATTCCTCACGCTTGTGTGCTATCCTTTTGTTTCTTAAAAGGTTTGAGTGATGTCACAATTCTCAGTGACGATGGCATTTCCTGGAACAAGTTTTATTGTTGTCATTAATAATGTGATCCTTATTCAGATCAGTTGGACAAGTTCTCCTCGTCCCCAGGTCCTTCAGGATCTGTGAGGACCTTGTGTCTTGTAGATGTCTACATTTTGTTACGGTTGTGATGCATCATCACCTCTGCTGGAAGGTTCTTCACTGGTGTTTCTCATCCTGTTTGTGAAATAAAGTCTGCAGGTTGAACCTGTCTGCTTACATGTGCTTTATTGGTGTGCTCACTCTTTTATCCTGATCAAAGTCGGGTTTTTCAGAAGACCAGTCCGACATCTGCATGCCAAACACCGGTGTGTTCAGGAGCAATCTCAAAGAAATCCTCCCCAGTCCACGTTTTTGTGGGGTTGACTTCCTGCTCACGGACTGGTTGTTCTTGACACACTGGTTTCTTACTGGAGCAGATGTGTCCAGAGCAGAGAAGGGTCAGCATCATGTGACCTTTCTGTTTGGCCACTAATCTGTCTCCTTCCTCTAGAGCGTTAGCAACATGTCCCACAACTGAAAAAGCAGGTTTTTACTTCGTGCTGAATGAGGACTCAGAGGTAAACCTAGGCTAATGTCCATCAAACGATAGCATTTGCTTGATGCCTGAGATCAGCAACAGTTTGCCCTTTGGGGGCCACAGGGAACAAAACGATCTGACTAGTTCAGCATTGGGTTCAGCATAGCGTTGCTCTGAAGGATCCAGCCTGTTGTCAGGTTTCCTCCTCCTAACCAGGCTCAGTGATGATTTTTTTCATCCTGTTACTGTCAGTTAGCATCAACATTTATACAATCAAAGACAATGAAACTATCATATTTACAATATAGCACACATACACAAGTCAACATTTCAACAGTGGTTTTTAATTAACATTTATGAACTAATTAGCGAAGCAAACAGTTGACCAATGAAGGTGTGACCATGCAGGAGGAGGAAGAGCGCCTGTTCTTCCTAGAGGCACCTCTGACCGTCCGACAACGATGATGGATCTGTTTATCGGTGAAAAGAGGACAGAAAAGAGGCCTTCCGGTGGAGCGGAGACCACGATGCTGGCGTCAACCCCACACACACTGTTTACTGAGAGGGGTTGGCCACAGGTGTGAAGGTCCAAGCAGCATGTGGGGGAGATGAAGATGAGCTACTGGGAAACGGAAAGAAATACAAAGAGAGGGAGAAGGAAGGATAAAACTAAGACCGTAAGAACACCAACACCGTGGAGACACAGTAAAAGTCACGCTGCTCCAAGTCTCTTTTCAACGAAACACACACGTCTGAACGTCTCTGAGCTGCTGCCCGTGTCCAGGCCGACGTCCCCTCCATCTGCTGCCCCACCTCCCCCTCCTCACCAGCTCTGTGCACAAACGTGAACGTGCCCTAATCACACGCCCTCCTCTCCACCCCCAGAGCTGGGAGCCGCGGCTACACAGAGCTTCCCACACTTGGCATGCCCCCACTCAGCTCAGAAACAATGGAAGTGTGTCTGTTTCCACAAAGCCCGAGGACGGTTCCCAGGCTGGAAGCCTCTTCACACACTGGCCATCTGCCTCCCCTGCAACCCTCCAGGCCCAACCCCAGAGACAGTCAGAAAATTCCCGTTGACACCCTCCAGGCAGTCAGAAGGTGATGTGTTCCATTAGTTTGTGTTGGACTCTTCTTCTGTCTCTGTGGGGACGTTCATAGACACAGTGTATTAGCCAGGTCCTTGCTCTAACCCCAACCCTAACCGTAAACCTAACCTCAACCCAAAGCTAACCTCAACCCCAAAACCTATTTTTTGACCCTCAAACAGTTCAGACGAGCAAAACTGTCCCCACTTTGCTAGTGAAATGCAGGTTTGGTTCTCAGTATGTAGCAAATACATGAACACACACACACACACACACACACACAGACGGATCAGCCCTTGAAAACATGGTGTGTTGTTGTGGTTCCAGCAGGAATGCAGCGGTAGTAGAGAAGGTTCCCGTGTCCACCTCGGGAAGCACATGTTCCCAGTGACCTTCCTGCTCTCCAGCAGATGTTTGCTGTGTCCCACCTGTTCTCGGCGGCAGCCTCAGTTGAAGGCCTTTGTCCAGAGCTGCGAGCATCCTAATTGGCTGCCAGAGAGCGTGATGGGAGAGCGAGCATCATAAAAACAGGCTGGGCCACAGAGGACAGCCGAGATCTCCTGGGAGCCTCTCAGAGCTGAAGACACTGAAGCAAAAATGGCTCTCTACACAGACCTTGATCTTCAAGACAGCATGAAGGAGCAGCTTTTCAGGTAGGATTGATTGCATTTTGTCTGCTTGAACTTTCTTTTCTTCTCTTTTAATTGAACTGTTTTCTACGTAGGTGTAAGCTGCACATGTTGGAGAAGAAATGCTGCACCGGAATGGAGAAGCTGAAGGCTCTGATTGAAGGTCACCTGCAGAACGGGATCCCCGTCTCAGATCTCCTTGACAAAACCAAGTCCATGCTCAGGAAACCCCTGCTGGTGAACAGCGGCTACTCCAGATACTCCAGGGACGTTCTACGTTTGTTTCCCGACCCCGAGGACGACCTGGCTCCTCTTTGTCTTTGCTGACGAGCAGGAAAGTCCCGCGAGCGCCACCTCGTTGGTCTTTGGCCTGGAGGGAAGGAACGAAACGGACATGTTCCACGCTCTCCAGAAGAAGATGGAGAGATGAAAGACTCCAAGTCCACCTGAGTTGAAATCAAAACCATGACGTGCTGCTTTCAGGAGACTCAGGTCGACCAGAGAAGAGTGCTGAGATCAAACACTGGCGAACTCAAAAGGTGCTGCTCTCTGACAGCCAGACGGAGCCTTCGCTCTTCCTGTGAAGATCTGATGTTTCCCCTTTAATTGCTGCCTTGCTTCAAGGTGAAGTTCTTCTTTCTTCTGAAAAGGGATTTGATCTGTGTATGCCATGTATGCGTGTTTAGATTTGCTTGTGTCTCATATTCTTATTCATCCAAATGGATTGAACGTCTGTGTCCTGTGACTTTTTCACTCTTCAAGAACATAAATCTGTCCAGAGATGAATAAATGTGTCTATGAACAAAGGTTCTGTGTAGATTCTTCTTCCTCCAGGTCAGTCGTTCAAGGGCAGATCTCGAGGAACCCTTACGCAAGTCCAGTTGACTGCAGAGATCTGCCCCTGGAACCATCTGCTTTGTGTTCAACTGGATTTGGCCTTCTCACACATTCACACGTGGTTTCTATATTTAGACTTGTTGTTTTGGTTTGGCAGGTCAAATAAAAGGATTCATTTTTTTTTATTTTCTAGTCTGTCGCAGTAGCAGGAAAAAGAGGTTGGGTCTTTACTGGTGCAGGAACAGCAGGCTGGTTTCAGGGAGGAGGTGGTGTCTGGGTGGAGGAGCCAGAGTCAGGCTGAAGGAGAAGCTCCACGTCAGAACAGACAGCAGAACTGAAGTGGTTCAGGAGCAACTCAGGAGACTTCAGGCAGGACAAGACTGGACAGTCTGGACAGTCCTTGCAAAGACAATCTGGCCACACGTGTGTGCGTGCGTGCATGCGTGCATGTAGAGCTGCTAGCTAGGGCTAGGGTTAGGGTTAACAACTGGTGCTGATGGGCTGGTGGACAAACCCAGTCCAGGCTGAGAGACGCTGCAGACTCTAACTGAAGACACTGCCGAGGACATTTGACCACAATGATTTTAGAGTTTTCAAAGATCCGTCAGCACAAGGTTCTGTCATCTTGACAGATTAAGGGAACAAACGTTATATTTGTTGTGTATTTTCTTTATCAAAGAAATGAGCGATCTTTAAACCAGTGGCCACAGCAGCTCAGGTTGACACCCACCGGAGGATTATGTCTCTTCTGTTCTTCATTCATGGACACAAAATGCAGATTAAAAACAGGAGAGCTTGTGTTTTTTCTTGATTGTTTTAATGCACACAACTTGGCTCGGAGAGCTACATTCAGGATCAGCTGTTTCCTTCGCTGAAGGCATGGCTGTGCCACTCACAGAGTTTAACGCTCACTAAAGGATCTGCCGATGACACAGACCAACGAGACACACAAACATCAACCAAAAGTGAATTTCACAAATAACTCCAGCACCCATTCAACATGAATGAACCTTCTCGCTCAGGAAAGAAACTGTACAAAGGCGTCCCCACTGGGGACAACCATCTCCATCTGGAGACACAAACATCTCCATCTGGAGACACAAACATCTCCATCTGGAGACAAAAAACCCAAAATATTTGGAAGACATAATTGTACGACTTTGTAGCCACTTTGTAGCCACACACAACTCTGCTCGTTTGTCGGAGACAATCGAGATTTTCAAGCAGCATCTTTCGCATGTTTGGCAGTTTGCTTTTGCAGTATTGAGAACAAGAGCGTCCAGCTGGTGGACGTCTACCAGGGTCTCCAGTGGCTCGGTTTGCCTGGGCTCTGGCCTTTGGCGCTACTGGTCTGTGCGGGCAAACACGCAGGAGGCAGGTCCACCTCTGGCAGGGTCACAGGAGCTGCAGCTTGCAGGAGATTGAAGTGCTTCATCAGTCTTGTCTGAGCCTGCAGCCGCTCCCTGGACAAGAAGTGGCCCACCTCCTGGACACATCTGGAATAGCCTTGCTCCACAGCTGTGGAGCTCATGGCCCGCTTCTGCTGCTGCAGCTGCCTGAGGACGCAGACGGTCATCTCCAGGACGTCGGCTTTCTCCAGCTTGGAGTCTGGTTGCTGACTGAGGAGCTCTGGACCCAGGAGCGACTTGAGCTGTTCGATGCTGCTGTTGATTCTCTCTCTTCGTAACTTCTCCACCAGAGGCTTCCTGAGCTGCAGAAACAGGAACAAGTTAGGACTAAACTCAGTCAGGAGCCCACGTGAACAGATGGGTTAGGGTTAGGGTTACGTGAACAAAGTCTTCCTGAACCCTCAGCTTACCTTGTGGGCCAGAGGTGGATGCTCCTGGGATGTGGTCCGAGCTGCAGTGATAGTCGGCGCCATGGCTGATCTCTGGGCTGATCTCTGGGCTGATCTCTGGGCTGATCTCTGGGCTGATCTCTGGGCTGCTGTCAGAATCTGATCTCTTCTGGCTGCATTGCTCCTATTTATAGCCCCCCATTTCCATATGAATGTGTGGGTCTGGAGCTGAATGCACTTTCTCACACTCTCAGCCAATCACAGAGCCCAGGGGGGACAATGGGGGAGCCTAGGGGAAGAGTGGACTGTCGGGGGGACAGGTGGAGGACTGATGGAGAGACACTCACTCAGCTCTGTGTGAACCTGGGAAAGCAGTGACCCTGCAGGAGGAGCAGACGGCGGCAGCGCGTGCTTCACTTTGTTGCTGTCGCCTTGATTCACGTCAGCAGTGGTCCACACGAGGCAGCCCACGGTCCCCACAACAGCCACAAAAAATCACTCCGCAGCATCAAACTGGATAAACTGGATACTGGTGACGCTTCATGCTAACGCAGCCACACTTTAAGATAGTTTTTGTCAGCATGTGGAGCATGATTAGAATGTGAAGGGGCTCCTAAATGCTAATTAATCCTGGTCATGGTTGCATTCCTCAAAGACAGCAGAGAAAAGCTGGGTGATGAGTGGTGCAGACAGGAATGTCCATTCAGAGGCAATGAGAGCAGCCCCCCCTCCTGAAATCTGACTCCATAATGAATGTGATACACAAGCAGACACACTTCTTTTGTTCTGGAGAGCAGCGACGGGAGTGTGGGAAAGCAGAGAAATCTCACTCACAGAACCCAAGTGGGACAATGGAAGGCAGAGCTGCACAAAGAGGTCTGGGGTGAGGGGCCGGCTGTCCAAAGAGCTCCGGCAGCCCCCAGTTCAAAACGCCTTTTTACTGACTGACTGGGGAGGTTAAACATTACAATACAGAAAGAAACCACACAAAACTAAAAATACATCTATTTCTTTCTAGTTAAATTTGCTTTGTTCTGTTTCTTATCCTCAGCACCAAAACTATGTTTTACCTCCCTAAAATCGAACAGAACATAAACATCTGCAGCATGTAAACGCACATTCCATAAGGTGCAAACATGTAGACATGATATTATTCTCTAATAAATCAAAGAGCCTTTTAAATGTGGCCCTTTAATTTAATTTAAATATGTCTCATTGGTGTGTGAAAATACCTTTTTGTGTACATTTATTTCCCAGTTACCATCTATTTGTGAAGTGTCTGTTACTGCTAAAACACAACAACAAAGTGGTTAAATGTGTCATCTATAACGAGAAGGCCTGTGTGGAAGTCTCATCTACTGACTGAGCAGAGTTGTCCCATCGTGAACGTGCCCCTCCCTGGGGGGGCGGGGGGCCGGGGGGGCAGCCTGCCTGTGTGGGCATGAATTAGGGCTGAAGGAGGCCGCTGAGCCAGAAGCTCCTGGCCCGAGTGTGGGAACGCCACGAGCAGTCAAGTCACACTTCAGCAGGACCCCGGACACATTAGGCACACGTCACACACCCAGTTTGTCTTTGTTTCAAATGCCAAATTCCTTTCCCAAGAGGTTTTATTGGGGCAACAAGTCTAATTTATTTTACTTCTCCGATTGTTTCTGTCAGGTCAAACTTGTTCCCACAGATTCTGGCTGAAAGTCATCACTTTACTGCTCAGTTAGCAACGTTTCTTCAAGTCAAATTAAATAATGTTAAAAATAGTCATTTTTAAAGATAATTCAGTTCTTACAATCTACTCAGGGGTTGAGGGATTCTAGGGTCGCCAGCCGTAGATCTGACCCAGCTTCTTCAGTATTATTAATTATGCTCCTGGTTCCAGAAGCTGAAACTACTGAAAAGATGGGCAACGTAGTTAAGTTTTATTGAGAAAAGATCTGCTGCAGCCCATCAATGTCAGCAGGGCTTTAAGATGAGGGAAAAGCACACGTGTGTGTGTATGTGTGTGTGTGTGTGTGTGTGTGTGTGTGTGAAATCACTGATTGATGCAGCAGTTTCCCTGATTAGCCGTTCTTCTGTTCTCCTGAAATCTGCATCCGTGTGGCAGCAGCCATTGTGCCCCCTGGGCTCTGTGATTGGCTGAGAGTGTGAGAAGCTCCAGCCAGACGGACACCCACACATTCATATGGAGATGTAGGACTATAAATAGGAGGGAAGGCAATGGACGAAAAGAGCAGTCATCTGCAGCCCTCAGATCAGCCATGAAGCCTCGGGTCTCTGCAGACTGTGGCCAGCTCACAGGAGCTTCTAACTCTGACCCACAAGGTAAGCTGCTTTCATCAGGACGCTCATCTTACACAGACCTTTTCTTTTTTCCTGTCTCCTGAATGTGTTTATTCACGATCGTGTTCTCCTCTGGGCAGCTAAGGAAGCCTCTGGTGGAGAAGTTACGGCGAGAGCGGATCAACAGCAGCATTGAGCAGCTCAAGTCTCTCCTGGGTCCAGGCCTCCAGCAGCAGCCAGACTCCAAGCTGGAGAAAGCAGACATCCTGGAGAAGACCGTCTGGGTCCTGAGACGGCTGCAGAAGCAGCGCTGGGCTTTGGACTTTGCCGCTGTGGATGGTGCCTCTGGTGTCCAGGAGGCGGAACACGTCCTGTCCATTGAGGACATGCAGAGCAGACTGACGAAGTGCCTGGAGAGGCAGACAGACCTGTCTCCTCTGAGCTCCACGGCCCAGACCAGCAGCCTCCTGTGGAGGCCATGGTAGACACCGCCTGGTGGAGATGATGTCTGCTGACCGTGTCAGGGTCAGGATTGTCTGACCAGGTCTGCGCTGGGTGCTTTCTTTCATATTGAACAGATCGATTTTCTTGATTTACTAACCTGTATTCTAAGAATACATTAATATGACTGTTTTTTAGTGGTCTGACAAGATCATTACATTTATGTCAATTCTGGCTGATTTCATCCGCATTAAGGTCTGAATCAAGACGGATTTAATAAGGCTGGAAAATGTTATGGCTACTTTCCTGTAGCATATTTATCAACTTTAAAACTCATGTTGGGGCTTTGAATTTATCTACCGTAGTTACGGTTCTGATGATATTCTGTCAGGGTAACAGAGTGTGTGTAGCTTGGTTTGGGTGTACCAAACATTCATCCTCTCTTTTGTAAAGACTTTTAGTTTGTTTGCTTGACTTTATTGGCATAACTGTCTTGTTCTACAAGTATTTTCTGTGATGTATCATCACCTGATGACCATGTTGTCACAATGCATTATTTTTTATTTTTTATCACAATAAAAAACCTAAATCTCAAGATGCGTCATTTCATCATTTAGACAAACCCCTGGATGTCTGTGGGAATGGAAGGTATTTCACAGTGTGGTTGCTGTGGAAGAAAATCGAAATGTTTAAATAGATGGACATTGTTGTACTGTCTATTAGGACAGCCTAAAAAAAAGTAGTATGGACGCACACTTTTGCCCCAGTCATGGACACGTGTCTTCTGGCTCCCTCACGCTCCTGCCCTCTGTGACTGTCAAGAAATAAAGGGTAACCTGCTGCCATAGTGAGTGTTGTGCAGCATTGTCCGTACAAATAATGGCCCCACTCGCAATTATAAAAGAATATGTCAAAAAATTGTTTTCCACCCAGAATTCCTTTAAAATAAAACAGGATTAAATGAAATAGATAGCGTGTACGCTGTATATTCCGCTCTGCTGCATGTTTAAATAGAAAAAGTCCCAAATTCCTTTCTCTTCCGGTTTGCTAACGATACATTTTTGCCATCATTGAGCGGGACTGAAAGCACGCGCTCTTCTCGTGCTCGTAGGGACGCGCGCAGTCTGGACCTGTGTTTTGATTGGATGAGCGGGGTCACGTGTCTACGCCTCTACGCACGCTGCGTCCAACAGTACCGAGTATGGCGGAAGGCGTCCGACTTGAGAGGAGCGCCAGCAGTCAGACCATGGATAAAAGCATCACTCTCCCACCCGATGAGATATTCCGAAATCTGGAGAACGCCAAGCGGTTCGCCATAGACATCGGTAGGTCTGTCCGTGCCCAGCACGGACGCCAACTGCTGCCACTTTTCCTTGTACGCGGCTAATTCAGCTACGAGGCATCGTTTGCGACAGAAACACTTGACTTTGGAGCCAAAGTAAAGCTGCCTAAATCCACGTCCAATTTAAGATCCATTGACAGCATCCCGTTTAATCGAAAGATCAAATCACGAGTTTTTCATGCTATCGCTACATCGTATCAAAGAAACCTGGCCAACTTTCCTAAGCAACGTGGGAGCGGTTTGGCTAGTCGCTAGCAGGTTTGCCTGCATGTTTGTTTACCTTGGAATTTTAACTAGTTTCACTGATGTCGCGAGCATTGTGACCTCTCCAGGGGTCGTGTAGCAATCATGCTGTCACATCATCGGAGATGCTCAGTGAGCTTTGCTTTAACAGGTGGATCTCTCACTAAACTTGCCTACTATTCAACTGTGCAGCACAAAGTGGCCAAAGTGCGCTCCTTCGACCACTCCACCAGGGTGAGTGTTTCTGCCCGGGCCGCCCGTCGGGGAGCTGCTCTGCTGCCAGAATATGTCGGTGTTTTACCCATCTGACGTTGCGTTGGCCACAGGAGGACGGATCTTTTGTAATGCTTAAGGAAACGTAGCGTTGACAGCACATCATCTTTAAACAGACATTTATTAGCGTGGAAATGGGCAATGGTAAAGCCACTTTTTAAGAAATCAGGCAAAAATTTGTCATAATTTGTCCTACAACGATTCCAACCGTTCTCCCAGAGCAGCAAAAGCAACGACAAGGCCATGGTATTACACTGATGCTGCAATGGCCTGACACCAGTTTAAAGTTAAAGGTACTGGGAGAGGCTACCAACCAGGTTCCCTTGACCCAGCATACAAGTTCCAACACAATCTCCTCGTCGCAAGTCTAGGAAAAAACTGACAAAATGACCAGAGTTAGGTGTGAATAAAGAAAACACAACTGCGTCTGTCTGTCTTTGAAGCTGCTTGCTCTGTTGCTCTGTTTGCTAGGAGGCGTCCAGTGACAAGCTGTATGAGATATCTGTGCAGGAAGAGGTCACTCCTCGCTTACACTTCATCAAGTTTGAAAACGCCTACATCGAAACGTGCCTGGACTTCATCAAGGATACATCTGGTCAACACAGAAACCAAAGACATCAAAGCCACCGGTGGAGGGGCGCACAAGTTCAAAGAGCTGATTGAGAGGAAACTGGGACTGAAGTGAGTTCCAGCTTGAAGCCTAGACGCACCTTTCACACATGTTTGGGAGAGTGTTTCAATAGTTTCACGCAGAAGCATGGTGGCCCTCGTTTATCAGCGGTACGTACGGCGGAACCCTGCGTGCAGGCTAGAGTCAGGGTGGTTCCTGCTGCAGCACAGCAGAACCTCCAAGAGAACAGCTGGTTTCTCCCTGACCTTCGCGCTCGCCGTTTTTCGGTGGAACTGTTTCTGTTTCGGGACTGTGTCATGGTAGGAAACTGTCTGTTTTGTAGCTCCAGGGCAGCAGCATGTCTGCCCTGCCCCTCTCCTCCTCCTCCGCCGGGGGGGGGGGGGCCTCCTCCTCCTCCTCCAGACAGCGTTTCTCTGGCTCCTCTCACGCCGCTTCTCCTTTAACCTCCACCCTCCTTCCTGCTTCGTTCATCAGGACCTACTGATTGGGCCCCCGCAATCGGCCATCTTCCAGATTTTCCCAAATGGCACGCGCGTCTTCTGGACCCCTGCGCTCAGATCTGCGTGCGTGGCTGTGCAGCACTGATAAACGAGGGTCTGGGTGTTTCCTGGGTCACAGACAAACTCTGCTGACTGTGGGTTAGGGTTAGGGTTGCTGACTGTGGCCAACAACCAAAAAAGGAAGGTGAAAAGGTCCAAACCAGCCTGGCTGCCTCCAGCTCACTGCTTGTCCAGTGTGGAGTTGAAATCTTTGAGCCTCCTGCCTTTGAGCTCTACCAGGACAGTGACCCGGTTTGGTCTGGCCTGGGCCAGCCTCCAGAGGCACCGTCCTGGTTCCTGCTGGCTCGGTGCTGGTGCTGGTAGATCCAGGAGCGGAGGCAGAAGGCTTTTATTCAGGCCTCCAGAGAGAATCAGTGTTCGGTAGCTGAAGGGCCAGAGGGGACCGTGTCTGTGCTTAGGTGGCCCCCAGAGAGCTGATGGATGCCCTGTGCTGCTGCAGGTGTTTGAAATGTGGTTTTATATTGTGGCAGAGTGGATAAAGAAGATGAGATGACCTGCCTCATCAAGGGCTGTAACTTTGTGCTGAAGAACATACCTCGCGAGGCTTTTGTCTATGCCAAGCACGCTGACTCCGAGTTCCGTTTTCAGACCACTCAGCCAGACATCTTCCCCTACCTTCTGGTCAACATCGGTTCTGGGGTGTCCATCGTCAAGGTAACCGTCTCTGTGCCCGGCTGGTTTTGTTCTTCTCTTTCTGTCTTTGGAGCGATGGCGTGAAGCCGTAACTGTTCATCTCTCTTCATGTTTGCGCCATCTTGACGCGTTCCTGAGCGGGACCTGGTTCCTGCTCCGCCTGCTCTGGTTGGCTGAATCTGGCTGCAGGAGTCCAGCCTGGGCGAACCTTTCTGGCTGCTGGTCCTCTGGCAGGAACCCAGCGCTGAAGCCTAACCTTCTGGTCAACAGGTGGAGTCGGAGGACAGCTTCGAGAGGATCGGCGGGACGCTTCCTATTGGTGGAGGAACCTTTTGGGGCCTGCAGGGCCTCTGCTCACCAAAACCTTCCTGCTGCTCCGGCGCAATTCTGTCCCTTACAGGTGCAGGACCAACCCCACCCTTCCTGCTCCTCCTCCACAAACCCCACCCTTCCTGCTGCTCCTCCACAAACCCCACCCTTCCTGCTGCTCCTCCACAAACCCCACCCTTCCTGCTGCTCCTCTACAAACCCCACCCTTCCTGCTGCCCCTCTACAAACCCCACCCTCCTTCCTGCTCCTCTACAAACCCCACCCTTCCTGCTGCTCCTCCACAAACCCCACCCTTCCTGCTCTTCTACAAACCCCACCCTTCCTGCTCCTCTACAAACCCCACCCTTCCTGCTCCTCATCCACAAACCCCACCCCTTCCTGCTCCTCCATACAAAACCCCACCCCTTCCTGCTCCTCCACAAACCCCACCCTTCCTGCTCCTCCTCCACAAACCCCACCCTTCCTGCTCCTCCTCTACAAACCCCACCCTTCCTGCTCCTCCTCTACAAACCCCACCCTTCCTGCTCCTCTACAAACCCCACCCTTCCTGCTCCTCTACAAACCCCACCCTTCCTGCTCCTCTACAAACCCCACCCTTCCTGCTCCTCCTCTACAAACCCCACCCTTCCTGCTCCTCTACAAACCCCACCCTTCCTGCTCCTCCTCTACAAACCCCACCCTTCCTGCTCCTCCTCTACAAACCCCACCCTTCCTGCTCCTCCTCTACAAACCCCACCCTTCCTCCTGCAGAGGTTTGATGAGCTGCTGCAGCTGGCCTCCAGGGGGCAGCACACCAGCGTGGACATGCTGGTCAAGGACATCTACGGGGGGTCCTACGCCTCTCTGGGCCTGACCGGAGACCTGATTGCCAGCAGCTTTGGAAAGTCTGCCACTGCTGACAGAGGTGAGGCAGCCTGGCTGTCACCTGACCGCTCCAGCGTCTGATAGCTGGCTTTGATTCCAGAGTTTTCCAAAGAGGACATGAGCAAAAGTTTGCTGCACATGATCAGCAACGACATCGGGCAGCTAGCTTGCCTCTACGCCAAGCTGCACAACCTGTCGCGCGTCTACTTCGGAGGCTTCTTCATACCGAGGACACCCGGTCACCATGCACACCATCACCTACAGCATCAACTTCTTCACCAAGGCAAGGTGCAGCCGTCCAGGGCCGGGACGGTGGCCCTGGCCCTGGCCCTGGCCCTGGCCCTGGCCCTGGACGGCCCTGCTGCTTTGCTAGCGCGTCTGTGCTTCCAGCTTGAACCCAGACTGGAGCGTCTGTGCTGTGTTTGACAGGGAGAAGTTCAGGCCCTGTTCCTCAGACATGAAGGCTACCTGGGAGCCATCGGAGCGTTCCTCAAAGGAGCCGAAAAGGACAGTAAGTGTGTGTGTGTGTGTGTGCTGGTCATATCCTAGTTTCAGAAAGGGCTCCTGGTTTCTGATGGCAGCAGCAGCAGCAGCAGGGTCAGGAGGGGGAGCCTGACCCGTGTGTGTCTGTCTGGGAGAACTTGCCCTCTGGGTTGGAGGGAGGGGCGTTGGCTGCCTTTTCTGTTGCCGTAACGCTGCAGCCGTGTGCAGCCTGCTTGCAGCAGCCCCACCAGCGCAGGTGGTCACATGTCGGGCCCGTGTGAGTGGAAGCAGCTCTGCGTCCGTCTGGCCGACCACCAGCCCGTCTGCCTCTTCCAGACCCCAACCAGTACAGCTGGGGGGAGAACTACGCGGGCAGCTCCGGCCTCCTGAGCGTCTCCCCGGACATCAACCCCATGCAGCGCGCCCGCAGCGGAACGGTGAGTCCGGCACGCCGCTCCAACACCGTTCCTCTGGTGGGCTCCTCCCACCTTCTCCTGCCACACTTTAACCCTCCAGAGGCAACGGCGCTGGTCCGCCTCCCAGACTCTACCTGCAGGTTGCCGATGGATGGTTGTGTGTGAGGGTTTTCGCGTCTGTGTTGTGTGTTTGTTGTGCGTCTGGCTGCTGATTCTTTGTCTCCGCCTCCAGTTCGACATGCTGGAGATGGACCGTCTGGAGCGGCAGCTGGTGAACCTGCCTCTCCTGCAGGAGCCCTCGTCCTACGTCCCGGACACGGTGGACCTGACGGAGGACGCCCTGGCCCGGGAGTACTGGCTGGACTGCTTCGAGGAGGCTCTCGACGGGGTAGATGTTTCGATTTCTAGCAAGCAGGAATGATCCAGGCAGGAAGGTCAAAGGTCAGCTTTGGGCTGCTCTAGGCCCCAGAGGTGGTGACCTTGGACGTCTTCCTCTGGACAGGTGGTGAAGAGGGCCGTAGCCAGCCAGCCGGACCTGCCGGAGGCAGCAGAGAGGGCCCAGAAGTTCAGGCAGAAGTACAGACACAAGCTGCAGACGCTGCGCCACCAGCCCTTGTCAGTTGCTGCCTGCTGTCCTCTTGCTGGCTGTGCCGACCCTGATCCTCACGCTGCTGCTCTTTACCTCCAGTGCTTATGGGTCGCTGACGGTCAGGAGCCTCCTGGACACCAGGGAGCACTGTTTGAACGAGTTCAACTTCCCTGATCCCTACTCCAAGGTCCGGCTCCCTGCTCTTGCTCTAAGCCTGTTCTTCTGGCTGGTTCTGCCCGGCTGGTTTGTGTGCTGCTGACTTTTGCCAGCCTGTTGTGAGCTGCTGATTGTGTGTGTTGCTGTTGAAGATCAAGCAGAGGGAGAACGACGTGGCCCTCAGGTTCTACCTGAAGACGGTGGTGTCCCTGGAGCAGCTGAGCTGGGAGCAGAGGCAGCTGGCCCTGGTCAGCGGGCTCCTGGCCGGGAACGTGTTCGACTGGGGGGCCAAAGCCGTGTCAGAGTGAGTCCCCCACTCACCTTCAGAGAGCAGAGCCTGTGTGTGTGTCCACTGATGATACCGGCGCCTGGAGCCCGAGGAGCCGTCTGAAGGTCTCTCCTCTTGTCTCCTCAGCGTCCTGGAGTCCGACCCTGAGTTCGGCTTCGAGGAAGCGAAGCGGCAGCTGGAAGGTATGGACCTGTGTGTGTGTGTGTGTGTGTCAGGGCCTTGGGTATCGCTTGGGCCTGGATGCTGGAGTGTTTCTGGACAGACCTGAGAGGCCGTGAGGACCTCCCGTTTGCAGCCAGCCTCCTCCTGAGGAGGCTGGCTGAAACACCCGTCGCAGGCCGCAGGCCGCAGCTGCAGCCGTCTAGCTTCTCTTCTTCTCGGGCTCGGGTGTGACTCTGCTTCCTCCCTCCAGAGCGGCCGTGGCTGGTGGACACCTACGAGCAGTGGCTGCAGAGGCTGAAGGTTGGTCCTCCCCGTTGACCTTTCCTCCTCCAGAGCTCCTCAGGCTCCTCCTGCTGCTGTTGGAAGTGTGTCAGAAGTGGTTGTGTGCGTGCTGACGCTCCCACCTGCACCCTGTCTTCTCTTCCAGGGTCTTCCTCACAAGTGTGCCTTGTTCTTCGTGGATAACAGCGGCGTAGACATCATTCTGGGCGTCATGCCTTTTGTCCGGGAGCTCCTCCTGAGGGGGACCGAGGTGAGGCTGCAACCAGCCGAAGTGCTTCTTGTTGCTCGGGGCCTCAGCCGCTCTCTCGCCCTCTCAGGTGGTGCTGGCCAGCAACTCTGGGCCTGCTCTCAACGACGTGACCAACGGCGAGCTGCAGATCCTGACCGAGAGGATCGCTGCCATGGATCCGGTGATCCAGTGAGTCGGGATGGGATCCAAGCGTGCTCCTCCCCAGCAGCCGCGCCTCTAACCTGAAGCGTGTCGGTGTGTGTCTCAGGGCCGGTCTCCGGGACGACAGGCTGACCCTGGTCCAGAGCGGCTCCAGCTCGCCCTGTCTGGATCTCAGGTATGTTCAGGAAGGTCGGCGCTCCGACCGGCTGCCCTTGATCCTGCTCCTCTGCCTGCAGCCGGCTGGACAAAGTGCTGGCCATGGTGGTGCGGGAGCGCCAGACGGACCTGGTGGTGATCGAGGGCATGGGTCGCGCCATCCACACAAACTACTACGCCCGGTTCAGCTGCGAGAGCCTGAAGATGGCCGTCATCAAGAACTCCTGGCTGGCCGACCGCCTGGGGGGCAAGCTCTTCAGCGTGGTCTTCAAGTACGAGCCAGCTGAAGACGCCGGCCAGACTCCTGCTGCGCTGACGTGCTGAACTCCGGCAGGAGGCCAGCGGCACGCGCCTCCCATGCTGCTGCAGCACGCTAGCGCGCCGCAGAGAGCACCCGTTACCGCTGGCTTGTTTTAACAGGGACAATAAACAGAGTTTTACAGTGAATTTTTAAACAAAGCATTCTGATTTGAGTGGCAGAGACCACTTCAAATCTGTCTGCAGCTGTTCAGTCTGCCATCAGCGTGGTGTGGGAGCACCCAAGGGTGCTGGCTGCGCTCACACGCCACCTTTGGGACACATGGGATTCCCGTTTCAGCGGAAAACGGAACAATAAAAAGCTCTCGATTTGAAACGAGTGTTGCCCAAATGCGTCTGTGACCAGCCGCTGTTCCTCGCCTTGGTGGGTGTTGGAGTGGGAGTCCGGCAGAAGAACTAGGTCTCTGTGGAACTGAGCGGGTCTCCGTGCTGGTGTCCACGGGGCGGCGCTGTCGCGCTGCGTCAAGCTGAGCGCGCTGGACGGAAACGCTGCAGTTTTAGCTCAGGTTCACGAGGCCCAGCGTCGCTCCAGCCGCTGGAGGGCTTGGAGTCCTGTCAGCATCCTCCCGAGACTGGAAAGGGTCAGGGTGGACGTGCCTCCAGACTGAGAGCGTCCATGTGAGCACCGGTTCCATACCTGGAGATGAGGAGCAGAGGAGCAGACATTTGTGGAGTATTTTCCTGACGTTGCTTTTTAATTCAATGGGGAAAAACTGTTTGAAAGAGCTTGTTTAGGACAAAGAGGCCTGGAGCCCCACGGAGCAGCAGGAGGCTCTCAGAGGTCCTCAGCTCCCCACGTCCACCGCTGAGGGGTCTGCTCTGGGCTGCACCCTAACCCTAACCTCACCCTCATTGCAGAGGATCTCTGTGGCAGCATGAAACCGTACATGTGTGTGTCTGCATGTGTATCTGTGTGTGTGCGTGCACACGTTTCCTTTTTTTCTTTCCTTTGAGACTGGAGATCAGAGCAGGGGCGGGGTGAGGAGGAAGGCTGTCACATGGTCGGCGGTCAGGCTCCTGTCACATGGTTCATGCTTGCAGGCGGAGTCTTGGTGGGGCCGTGGTTGTGAAGTGGAGACCGTCGGTGTTCTTTCGCGTGTTCTGCTGTACTTCCAGCGCCTCTGGGACCACCAACCACCGATGGAAATCCCTGCCGTCAACCTGAAGGTGAGTCAGACCTCAGCTCCCCCGAGAGCCCTCGTTTTCAGGGAAACGTGCTGGAACGTCAGCTTTGCTGCTCACTTGGTGCCTAAAAGCCCAGCTGCACCAACGGAAGCGTTGGGCCCTGAACCAGGAGTGTCTGATGTTTTCTGTCCTCTCGTTGGCCAGGCCATCGTCCTGGTGCACTGGCTGCTCACCGTCTGGTAGGTCCGCTCTTCTTTGCACCAAGCTGAGGAATTTCTCTCCTCTCCCGGAGGACAGTTTCGGATTCTTCTTCTTCTGAGGTCTTTCTTGTGTGCGTCCACGTCCAGGGGCTGCCTGGGACTGCCCAACTCCTACGCCTGGGGGAACTTTACCGTTCTGGCTCTGGGGGTCTGGGCCATTGCTCAGAGGGACTCCGTGGACGCCGTGCTCATGGTGAGGCTTTCATCCACCCCAGGGGGCAGGAACTTGCGGACGGTGTCATGTGACATGTGCCTAGCGATGCCCATGCTAACCAGGTGCTAGATGAGTCTGACATGCTCTGGTTTCCACGGTAGCGGCACAAATATGTCACATTCTTTCACGTTGGGCCCAACATCTGTTGGGCATCATCAGTACATTTTTAGAGAGAGAATTATTGAATACCAGAGCATTTCAGTCAAATCTAGTGTAAAAAGAAAAAATCGGATTGGTGGTCATTTTGCATAAATAATAGCCATTAAAGAAACTGACTCAAATGAGGGGAAATGGTGATAGTTAAGGCTACAGGAATTCAAAATGCCTTTGAGTCTTTGCAGTAGTGAAAGGCTGACAGAAGAAGGGATGTTTTAGAATGTTGGTGGCTTCTCCACGCTGGCATGGACAACAACCTGAAGGAGATGCTGATGCTGCCTCTCTCCTCTTTTCTCCTGTAGTTTCTGGTCGGGATGGTCGTAACCGTTCTGACCGACATCATCCATTTTGGGATCTTCTATCCCTCGGCTGATCTGGTGGGAAGAGATCTGCATCGCTTTAGCGCTGGAATGGCCATCCTCAGCTTGCTTTTAAAACCAATTTCCTGCTTTTTTGTCTACCAAATGTACCGTGAACGTGGAGGAGAATACAACATCAACTTTGGTAAGCGCTCCACCTCTCTTTCCTCCCCCGTGAATGTTTCAGGAGTGAAAACCGGCAGACTGGAAGCTCCAACACGGAAGCAGCCAAACTGATTAACTTCAGTCACATGAAGCTTCTGATGTGTCCAATTATCTGAGAAATCACCTCAGCACGAGGTTCCAAAGCATCCTCAACAAACCAGGTGAAGCCCTGATCAGACAGTGACCTAACGAAGGAAGCTCCGAAACGAAGGAAGCTCCTAAACGAAGGGAGCTCCTAAATGAAGGAAGCTCCTCAACAAAGGAAGCTCCGAAACGAAGGGAGCTCCTAAACGAAGGGAGCTCCGAAACGAAGGGAGCTCCTAAATGAAGGAAGCTCCTCAACAAAGGAAGCTCCGAAACGAAGGGAGCTCCGAAACGAAGGAAGCTCCTAAACGAAGGAAGCTCCTAAATGAAGGAAGCTCCTCAACAAAGGAAGCTCCAAAGATCATGGATTCTTCTGAGAGGGTCCAAGAAGGACGACCAGCCAGAGGAGTCTGCTCCACCTCCCAGGAAGACGGTGCAGTCTCTTTGGTTGGCCGTCGTCCTCGTGGAGCAGACTCCGTGACTGTGGCAGATGGGCTTAGAGATGGTGGAGTCCTTGATTAGCTGTGTGCAACCACTGATTTGCTACCCAGAGCTGGGAGCTCGTGACCGCTGCTTGTTAAAACCTGGGAGTGCTTCTAACCAGGGAGCAGCCCAGTGGAGACGGAGGCCAGGACAGCAGGCTGAGACTGAGAGAAGCTGGTGTCCTGACCATGAAACACTCCTCACCAGGCAGACAGACCTGGGGGGAACCCTTCTGGTCTCCCCAGAGCATCTCCAACCCTCTACAACGCTCAGAACTCACAGCTTCTGAAACTTTTGCTAAATACATTTGGAAGCCGGTGAAACTTCCAGTGTGCCGGACACGATCTTGGCTGTGGGCGTCCAAGGTGACCCCAAGCGATGGGTCAGACCTGGACCAGTCCCCCAGTCCACCAGTCCCCCAGTCCCCCAGTCCACCAACACCTGTGCATCTTCAGCCTGTGGCTAGCGTTGACCCCAGTCCTGCAGGGTCTTTGTGATGGTGAGCAGTAAACAGGTGGAGCCGAGACCCAAGGCCTGGTCCAGGTCCAGTCCAGATGGCCTCAGCTGGGCTTCTTCTGCATGCTGGGACCCAAAACCTGGCTGGAATCAGGCCCTGGCCTGCTGGTGCTTAGAAGGGTTTACAGTGTTTTTGGGCTATGGGGTTACACACACACACACACACACACACACACACACACACACACACACACACACACCAGGGTGCCAGTCTGGAGGTCCTGTCAGGCCTGTTTGTTTTCCCACCGCTCCTGGTTTTATGTTCTCTCTCTTCTGTGTCTCCCCCCCCCCCCTCCCCCCGCTGCTGACCTGTGACCTCTGAGATTTTGAAACCTCTGTGGACAGTCGCTGCAGCACGGACAGTGCTGCTAGCACCGTTAGCCGCTACCGTTAGCCATCCTGGGCTCTTTCCTTTCCCTTCCTCCAAACTGCCCCAACCCAGAAATAAGATCGCTATTTAGTTCCTGGAGGAACTAAATGGTCTTTTTTGGTACGTTTGTTCTTTGGAGTCTGTGTTTTCTGTCCATCTTCTTCTTGTATTTGTGTATTTCATCTGTGTTCTTTCCTTTATTAGAACTGTTTCTACTTCATCACTCCATTCTCTTCCAGATATCATGAAACGTGATGTGTGTGTGTGTGTGTGTGTGTGTGTGTGTGTGCGCGCGTGTGTGTCCAGGTTTCCCGTCCCTGTCTCGGAACAGAGACACCTATGAGTCCATAGACCAGCAGGGGGCCTCTGGCAGCCAGCCAAAGCCCTTTCAGGAGCCCAAACCAGGAGTGCGCGCGTACTGAGGAGCCGACGCTGCATGTGCAGGCTTTTCTTACTATTATGGGCTGTGTGCACTTTAAAGCCGCCTCTTCTGTAATACTGGAGAACCCCCCCCCACCCTCCAGGGCCCCTCCAGGGCCGCTACATGTGTCTGTATTCTGTGACGTTTCCACATTTCCGTTTGGAAAGTTGGTCATGTGACAGAGGACAGCAGACATTGGTCATGTGACGGAGGACAGCAGACGTTGGTCATGTGACGCAGGACAGCAGATGTTGGTCATGTGACGGCATCGATAAAAACTCTTCTGACTGTCAACAATATCGATGATGTCATGTGGTATTTTTTGCAATAAAAGCCTGCAGCCTCCCGAATAGGTGATGGATGTAAACACAACACAACACAACACAACACAGCACAACACAACCTACTGTAACCTAATGTAACTACCATGATGTGCACATTTTGCAGACGTGTTGCACAAACTCTTGTGCATCAGAGTCATGTGACCATCAGGGGAAGTTGAGCAGTTCTCTATGAACAACTGTTGTGATGCTGATAACAGCTGAAGTTCATGAGGAGCATTCGGCTCCAGTCTGTGTGTGTGTGTGTGTGTGTGTGTGTGTGTGTGTGTGTGTTTACTGAAGTACCAGCTTAGAGGAAGATGGCTAGTTAGCATGCAGACACTCGTTTATCTAGTGTCTACCACCTGGCTAACATGGACATGGACATGGACATGGACATGGACATGGACCTGCCCCAACCTGAGCAGCAGCTAATTCCAGCAACTGACTATAGCACACAAATTCAGATTAGCCTTCAGTACTTAGCTAGGCCCAGTTGGTGCAACCAGCTCTGAAGGAAGAGGAGGAGGGGCCAAGGGGGATGATAGGTGTTCCTCTTCTGAACCCTTTCTTTTTATGGAGTCCTGGTGGTCCAGGTTGGAGCTAAACTGGTGGCTCTCTTGAGGTGCCTCGAGCTAGCTTGTTAGCCGCTCGGTGCTAAGTAGCTGAACAGCTCCCGTTCTTGAAGATTGGCCTGCAAACCTTGTGTTTGGTGGCGAGATGAACTTTGGTTTCACTCCTTTCCTGAGCTGCCGCCATCAGTCTCTCTCTCATTAACGTCCTGGGGTTGGGAACGGGACGCTCGTCTCTCAGTTCTCGTTTTCTCGGGGAAGAAGGTCAAATGAAAGATGTTGGAGTCAGCGATGCTTCTCTGGGAATGATCATCACTTTCTTCCGCTGGTTGGTGCCTTCTGCCTTTGCAGCAGTGGGATAAACGTGTTCCAGCTTCAGCGATACATTTATTTAGAACGTGCTTCAAAAACAGCCACAGCTGGAACAAAGACCACAGAAGAAGAGCAGCAGGAGAACTATCGTCCTAGAACGATTTCTCTCTGCGTCTCGTCCACGTATATAACAGACAAGCTTCAGTTGCTTATGTAGGGTCAGACCTGTCCCTGCTGCTGTCCCTGCTCCTGTCCCTGCTCCTGTCCCCGTCCCTGCCCCCGTCCCTGCCCCCGTCCCTGCCCCCGTCCCTGTCCCTGCTCCTGCTCCTGTCCCTGCCCCCGTCCCTGCTCCTGCTCCTGTCCCTGCCCCTGTCCCTGCTCCTGTCCCTGTCCCTGCTCCTGTCCCTGCTCCTGTCCCTGCTCCTGTCCAACTCCTCCTATATTTAGAACCTTTGACCTCAGGTCCCCGCGACACCACTGGGTATCAACCGGGTAGGATAATGGATGGATGGATGGACCTCAGGTGAAGACAGTGCAGAGACGAAACCGTAACAACGGAGGAGGAAATCGAGTTTTTTCTGGAGGAACTCGTCAGACTGTTGGCGACACAGACAAACAGGCTGTCAAACAGAGTGATGGGACCAGGTCAGAGGACAGAGCAGGGACAGAGTCTGCCGCTCAGGACGGTAAACGGCTCATGTCCTCACGCGCTGTCCTCGTCGTCCTCTTTCATCTCCACGTTAGTGAGTATCTGGGATGAAGACGACAAGTCATTTTCTATTTTTAGACAATTGTCTTGTGTAATATCTGGACAGGAGACGAGGTCACATGTCAGCTCTCTTGTCCATGGAGGTCCTCGTTAACCTGGGTCATGGTCGTTCTTCGAGGTCTAGCAGAGTCCCCCCACCCTCTTCTGTCCCTGGTCCAGACTGAGGCGTTTG
>CAAE01013729.1:0-64684 GCA_000180735.1 Tetraodon nigroviridis
TGGGGTGCCCTTTTCTCCCTGCAGAAAAAGACAGAGATAAAAATGAAATGCAGCAAGGATCCCGAACACAGTCAAAAGCAATCATGTCAGACGTGTAATAATCTCTAGAATTTACACAAATATTCTCTTCTGTTTTAAGTAAAATACCAAATTGTTGTTTTTGACATTCCGCATCTTTACTAGTTAAAATTAGTTCTTTTTTTTAATACTATGACATTAGGCTGAAAAAAATGAAAAAAATCTCTGAATTTAAAATCATATTTTTTGTAAAAAAAAAAAAAAATTATTCCATTAATCCACACTATCGTTCGGTAAAGCGTCTCTTAATAAAGTGGCTCAACACTGCCACCATGTGCACGAAGATGGAAACAGCAGCCTGTACAAACGTTTCTATCAATTGTTAAAATTGGACAATCATGTCAATACACTTCTGTATGTAACTCTTACTTTATTTTCCACTAAATTTAAATACAATTCCATCAAAACATTCTTTAAATGATGGCAGCTTTATTGCGCTATGACAATGATGTTTTGGTTGTGACAACGGTGGAAAATTGCTGAGTCCATTAAACTGTAATGATCAAAGTTTTTTTGTTTTAGGGACACTCCTCTTGGAAGTTTTTTCTTTTATTATGTACTAATGAGCAAGACGTGAGTGTAGAGTTCATTCAGGTAATTTGTTTCGTTTGCTGTATTTGGGGCAGGCTATTTTTCTAAACACAGGCAATAATGAAACTCTGCTCTTCCGCTCACACTCCTCCCACCTGAAGAAGAAGAAGCAGAAGAAGAAGCATAAGCCCTCCTAACGTTAGAAGAGGTTTGTTTCATACCTTGTTTATTAATTGCATCAAGCTGCTTTTACACAACAACCGTCTCAACGTGGAACTGGTGTAGTGTCTGAAACTATGTATCTATTCTCTGTAACTCTGTAAGAATCCAGCTTGTTTTTAGCTATGTATTCATTCGGGGTAGGCCATAGAACTCTGTAAGGCCTGGTCATTGAGTTGACTTGTTCTGGACATTCTGGCGCCGTTTCATTTATGTTCCATGTCTCAGGAGATAGGCGAGAACACCATGGGCTCCTGATATATAATGTCCTCTTCCCTTCTCCTTTCCCCCTTTCTTTAAATATCTGGATTCTATATCATATATAGTTGGAGTTGTTATGCGGTTATCTGAGAAGAATGTGTTTACTCGATGGTATATAAAGCCACTAGTGGAGTAAGTCGGGGGAGATCTTCATCATCAGGACCACAAGACTTCCCGAGGGAAAGCTGCAGCGCCCGGTTGATGCCAGACATCTCTCTCCAATAAACAACTTTTTAAACCAAGTCGGTGTCTGCGAAGATTCCTTCCTCATCAACACATCTCGGCTGCCGGTAGAAGAAATTCACCACAAAAGTTGGCATCACAAACAGGATCGGTTGTGGCCGTCCTCTTCTCCATCTGCTTCCTCGGACCGACTCCCGCTCCAAGCCGGCAAGTAAAGTACCGTACACCCTTTTCACACATTGGGGTGCGGGTTGGTTCTGTTAAGCCTTTGGGGGAGTAATTTAGACACACCGTAAAGCCATTAGTGTGGGTGTATATTTTTGTGTTGATGTTGGGGAATACTTCTTCTAAATTTTCAATGTGACCTTTTTGTTCTGTTGAAGAATGTTGAGAGGTAGTGGCCCTGCGGGAGAGACAGGCCAGGAGATTTACTGCACCGCTCATGTCAGCTATAAAGGACAGCTGACTCTGGATTTATCTTATTCGGTCATGTACACTGTGTTATGTACAGGACTGGCGACTGAGCGTGCGGACACTACGAATATGTCGGTGTTTGGCCAGGTAATATTGACGTAGTTTATTAGCCGCGAATTCGAGACAGCTGGCCCAAAGTCCTGTGTGCCTAGTAGGACCGCATGGTGCTGAAGTAATAAACATACACACAAATGTACATGTGTATGTATGCTAGTGGTGGTGAACAAAGAGTCCTCAGCCAATTGCATACTATTCAACTGCCTACTCAGATGTCGAAATAGGACTTTGGCTGTGCTACCGAGCACTGGTGGGTGCCTATCTGATGTATGAAAAAGCGTTGTCACAATGGGCTACCCAGTCACCATTCTTTGTCATCATAGCTTGCGAAACCTTTTGAACTATCAATTTTTCTCTTACCTAAACTTTTCGCCATTATTCCGTTCTCTCTTTGAGAGGGGCGGGTTTAGGATTTTTTTTCTGGGGGTTGCCAGATAGGGGCACAGACCGCAGAAGGGTGGAACAGAATGTCACGTTATATGCGTGTATGAAATAGTTACTAATAGTTAATAATGAAAATAGTTCATAACTATGGAACATTTTATTGCAAAAGTCCAAGTGTATTCATTTATTATACAGGATTTGTAGCTCCACTTTGCAAAGCCAGTCTTGAGGACATTATCTGTGTTTTCTACTTATCACATTCAAATCTTTGAATCAACCACTAGTGGCTAAAGCAAACATTTAATTATGCCACACTTCAGTACTGACTGAGCAAAAACAATGTTTAAATGGAATAGTCGTTTTATTCAATTTAAAGAGCAGCTAAGTTCATTTGCTGTTGAGAAAAACCATCCAGCAAGTACTTCACCTCCCACCCCCTTCACCACACTGTGGAGGACCCTGGGGAGCTCCTTCAGCTCCAGACTGAGGCATCCTCAGTGCAAGAAGGAGCGCTACCGCAGGTCCTTCCTCCCCACAGCCATCAGACTCTTTAATGCTGCTTCCTAGGTCCTACACAAGGACTAACAATCCACATGGACACACCCATACACACCCTCTCACACCCATACTCCATGTAAATCCCTGTATATAATATTTATTGGTGTACATAATGTCACATTCCTACAGAAAGCATTTGTACTTATCTGCCTTCTTCCTGCACTTTTGTACCTTTCTCCGTCCTTGCTGCTGGAACAGTGCAATTTCCCCGCAGTGGGACAAATAAAGCATTCTATTCTATTCTATTCTATTCTATTCCTTTACCAGGGTCTCCAGAGAACACGGGTCCTGAAAACATTCCTCCTGTCGGTGTCTCCAAGCCGGCAAGTAAAGTACCGTACACCCTTTTCACACATTGGGGTGCGGGTTGGTTCTGTTAAGCCTTTGGGGGAGTAATTTAGACACACCGTAAAGCCATTAGTGTGGGTGTATATTTTTGTGTTGATGTTGGGGAATACTTCTTCTAAATTTTCAATGTGACCTTTTTGTTCTGTTGAAGGATTGGCGACTGAGCGTGCAGACACTACGAATGTGTCGGTGTTTGGCCAGGTAATGTTGACGTAGTTTATTAGCCGCGAATTCGAGACAGTTGGCCCAAAGTCCTGTGTGCTTAATAGGACCGCATGGTGCTGAAGTAATAAACATACACACAAATGTACATGTGTATGTATGCTAGTGGTGGTGAACAAAGAGTCCTCAGCCAACTGCATACTATTCAACTGCCTACTCAGATGTCAAAATAGGACTTTGGCTGTGCTACCGAGCACTGGTGAGTGCTTATCTGATGTATGAAAAAGCGTTGTCACAATGGGCTACCCAGTCACCATTCTTTGTCATCATAGCTTGCGAAAGCTTTTGAACTATCAATTTTTCTCTTACCTAAACTTTTCGCCATTATTCCGTTCTCTCTTTGAGAGGGGCGGGTTTAGGATTTTTTTTCTGGGGGTTGCCAGATAGGGGCACAGACCGCAGAAGGGTGGAACAGAATGTCACGTTATATGCGTGTATGAAATAGTTACTAATAGTTAATAATGAAAATAGTTCATAACTATGGAACATTTTATTGCAAAAGTCCAACTTTATAATCAAATACAAATACACACATATGAAAAAAAAAAAAATCAATATGCTCTCTGGTATTGTTCAGGGGGCCGGACCAAATGTGGAGGCGGGCCGTATCCGGCCCGCGGGCCGTAGTTTGGGGACCACTGGTCTAGAATCACTCAAGGAAACAAAGTTGCCGATGAAGCAGCGAAAGCAGTTACAGGAGCAAACGTCTTGACCAGGCCCACTTTTCAGCAACAAGAAAAAAACTCATTACAGGTTAAAATAATAGATTTTCTGATGCCACAGGGTGTAGAGCAGCTCACCAAAAGTTCTCTCCTACCTAACAGTTCTCATTCTTTATTGCTTTTAGTTTCTTTGACTTTTTTCAAAGAGGGCATCACCTTACTGTCGGTCACGTCGCTCTTCACCTGGCCCAGCGTTCGAAGAAGGCACATGGTGTCAACTCCCTCTTCTTCAGATTTTTGCAACAGCTCAAGTACCTGGTAACAAATTAAATCTGTTAAAAATAGAACAACAACAACTTATCCTTCATACTTGATCTAAATCTGTGTCTAAACCCACCTGCAGACGTTTAAAGGATTCTACATGGCTCAGATTCTCCTTTAGGAAAAGCAGATAGATGCTGAGGTCATTGTAGAAAGGCATGATAGCACCCAGAGTACCAAAGCCCGGCAGTATCTCGTAAGGCCGGAGGAAGCTGGAGCTCTGACGTCCTGGTCCGAGAACAGCGTACACAACGAAAAGGGAAAGAAACGCGTACATCCCCAAGTTGATTTTGCTAAGCAGCCCAAAGACACCCACAGCTACCAGCTTGCACTGGACAGCTGATGGCAGCACACTGTCATTTTGTAACACGCCCGTGCGCAAATCACAGGAGAACTCATCGCTGAGAGAGGCCAGATGGATGTAGTAGCGAAGGAAGGCGCATGCCAGCAGGAGGAACAAGAAGGTCAAGCCTCGGCAGATCAGGTACTTCACCAGGAGGGAGCGAGAGGAGCGCTTGGACTTCAGATAGTGCTCCACTAAAGGGTATTTTAAACAGCCTCTAGTCATCGCCAAAACGCTGCAGAAATAAGAAAAAAATATAAATATCATTTTCTCTCTCATGACCTGGATCCCCAGAAACCCTCATCTACCAATTCTGATTAAAAAAGCAATAACCACAACAAAAAATGCAAAGAAGAACAAGAAACAGACTAGATGAAATTAGGCACAAGTCCTCAAAGAAATCCCATACTAGCAAATTACTTTTCTCATATGTTGTTGAAAAAATATTCTTTTATACAGAACTGGATCAGCTTTATCATCCATATTGACAAAATACCGACACATAACGTCGCTTTGTCGCCCCCACGTGGCCAAAAATGTGAATTCACCATTAAACATTGTAGGTTTTTTTGTTTCCTGTAGCTACTGGTAAAAATGTTCTCTCACCACCTGTTTAAACTGGTAGAGTAAAAGCAAACAATAACACAGTCACCTCAGAGGGCTCTCCGGACTGTCTGTGCTGCCTGAGGAGATTTGTTTCTTGGCCAGTTCGATTGCCCGGTTGTAAAAACGATCCAGTTCCACCATGATGAACTTGAGGTCAGAGGAAAGCTGTGGTGCTGCAGTAAAACGCCAGATAAGGGTCGGGATGTACACCAGGATGGCCATAAGGAGCAGAACGTATGGAAAGAACTGACAAGAGAAACAAAAACCACAAAATGATCAGTGGGGGCTTTTAATAATAATTTGGCCAAATGGCCAAATATTGAGGACGTCGGTACCTTGTGCAGCCACAGCGGTGCACTCTGCTCATGTTGAACTGCAGCCCAACAGAATGAGTCCACGTATGCAGCCTGTTTCTGGGAAAAATTTTGGGGGGCGAAACAGGTGATCTGACTGCCTGAATGACAAGAGGGAGATATTATCAGGAGCAGAGGAACAAGAGAACCGTTACCCACATCAAAAGCCGTTAGGTCATTTCGAAATTCTATTTTTTTTTCTCATATTTTTTCTGTTCATGTCATTCAGGAAAGTATTACAGCAATTATTATCACGGTCCATCAGCAGTGCCAGGAACATCCCAACTGTTGCATACTTGTTGGTTTTGAGGGGGGTGTTTCTGGTCTGAATGCTCTCTGCCAACCTGCTGTAACTAGTTAAGCTTGAAATGGTTGTGTGTTCAGATTGTTTTTTCAAATAATAAATTTGGAAAACGTCTTGTAATCTGACTCTGAAAGTCTATTTATATGCTGCAGAAACCGTTACTCTGCTCAGCTTGACGATTAAGTGCTTACAAGAACGTCTAGTCGTTTGAGTGCAACCGTAACTGGGATTGTGAATGCAGATGGTCAATCCTAATAAATAAAAAAGTGTGCTGAGTTGTCCTGAGCCCTCCATGAATGTAAAAACAGGCTGGAGGTGATGGAGGACGAGCAGCGACAACAAAGAGCGCTAGGATGGAGATGCCCACGCCCACGAGTTTCTCAACAGCAGTAGAAATATGTACAGAACGTTAACACCTAAAAAGGTGAACAGAGTACGTTCACAAATCCATCATTTCATACCATTTTAAATGAGCAAATCGTTTTAAAATGACCAGTCAGCACCAGAGATCGTGCGTGAACGGGCCGTCGCGATAATCAGGCGCAGTAGGTCCACTCACCCACCGACACCTCCTGAGCGAAGCTCAGAGAGATGAGAAACAAAGGCAGCCCCACCGTCCAGTGAACGTCACCATCTTGTCCCACGGCAGCTCCAGGCGAACCCCGGCGTACTTCGTCTCCACCGGGCCCCGCAACAAAAAGTGCGGAAAACATGTACTCGGCGGCAACACCTGAGCTATCGCCATGGCCGCAGGGGATAAGAAGCCGCTATTGTCTGATTGGTGGGGAAATTGGCGATTTTCTTTTTTTAATTTCAAAAATTATTTAATTATCTGATTTGCGAAATTTGAAAAATTGCCACGCAGAAATATCAATTTTAAAAAACCTGAATTCTAGATCCTGCTGTTGTTCGGCCTCTTCGTTCACTGTCTGCGCCGATAATGAGCCTGAGTCCGACACTGACGCGGACCCGGGGGGGCGGGGGGAGCGATGGGGAGGACGCCCGCCCGCGCGCCCGCGCGCCTGCCTGTCTGCCCGCCTGCCGCCGGGGGGCGCTATAAACACACGCTGCTGCTGCTGCTGCTGTGAGAATCGCTTCGATAACGCCTGTAAATCAAGGTAAGGCGGTGGGGGATTAGGAATCATTTTCATGTCGGTTTCGGTTTCCTGTCGACTACAACTGAAACGTCAGCCAGAATATGGGGCTAGTAGGTGTGGAGCTCAGGGGGAAAAAAAAAAAACTTTCAAACAGCTGCAGTTTCAGAACGACGCAGGTCACTGTGATCCTTTAGGAACCATTTTTTGTAGGGTTAGTAGTAGTTGTAGTTTGTCTTTTTCTCTTACTGTGATATTGGCCCGTGTAAAATCTTATATATATAAACAGGTGTGTGTTTTTCCAAATCATGTCTAATCAACTGAATTTACCTCAGGTGAACTCCATTCGAGATGTAGAAAAATCCTAAAGATGACTAAAAGAGTAGACGCTGAAACGTAGATACGGATGTTTAGATACTTATATAAACACTGTTTTTTTTCGTTTGTTTGTTTGTTTGTTTCTAGCTTTTTCCTTTTTTAAATAAATACACTTTGTGGTTCTGGTTGTCGCGCTGTTGTTACACTCCCAACCGATAGGTGGTGGAAAAACCTGTTTTTCTATGGACGAAAAAGAAGACGCTTCTATTTGCGACAGCTGGATCTACTTTTTGGCATAAGTAGGTTACAAAAGGCGAAGGGACCCGGAAGCGCTGAATGGGGGGGCGTCAGTCGTGTAACGTGTGTGAAAGATGAGAACGTCTCAGGTGACAAAACAACCCGCTAGGAGTTTGTGCTGGAAATTCGCAAAGAATTTCACAGCTGACCACGAACTAGCTATTTGTTTTATGTTTGTATCTTAAAGCGACCTTTGGATAAAAACAGTACAACGTTTATATTGCCATTTTCCGTAACAGGCTAGCTAGGTCATCGGCGGTATCCGCCGTTCGTAAGGTTTGATACACAGCGATGTTGACTTTTCGCTTGTTAGGGTTCTTTCAGAGGTCTCGTTCCCAATTGAAGCGTAACATTTGTAGCCTAAGGAATCGCATATTTTGGATGTTTGGATAGTTTTACGGTCTTAACTACGCAGCAGGTGTTTTGGCGGTTGTTGTATCGTAGATCACTTACAACTTTTCTCCTCTTCAGGCGATATGAGAGACGGGAGATGTAACTATGGTGTTAGTCCGGCCTGGCTTGTATGATGGATGGACATGGAAAAGAGAGTTCCATGTGCAGCTCTAAACACTACTCATGCCCCCCCAACCACAACACACAGGCCTCAACTCTGCTGTGGAAACTCCAAATCAGCTCATCTTCCTCTGACCAAAACTCCCTTCATCACATGGATAAAGAAGTGGGTAGAGCTCAGTCTGCGCCATTATAGTCTGTCTACCTTTAAAACAGTGGAGGATTTTAGGTATCAGCCTGTAACACTGGCACGATAACTGCATTACTGCTGAGGTTTTTGAGGGCATTTATCTGGCTTTCTGTTAGCACAGTCACTCAATGAGTTTGGATGAAATTTTCCAGGGAATGTTAAAAGCGCCTGAGGGACTTTAACCTTTATCTTCTACAGATCAAGAGCTAAGGGCTTTAATCATAAGGCAACCTACTATTTCACCGAAGCTTGTAGTACTACTGCCTATATACTATACTGTACTACTAGTACTGGTTAATCTATAGTTATTTTTATATTAATAACCAAACTTGTCTAGAAGGAAGACAGCTTGGCTCTCTCCAAGTGCTTTGATCCTCTAATCAGAGTCTTCTCTTCCACTTCAATCAGCAATCCTTTTACCTTTTTATTCAAATACAACGTAGCAAAATACAGTTTCAGCTAAACTCGATGAAGGTATTACAAATTTGTGGATTGTTAGTTTTGGGTCTTGGAATGACTTGCATGGCCAAGGTCTGCTTTCTCTGAATGCTTTTCTAATTAAGTTTGTGTTGACTAATATCATTTACCCGTCTGTTTTTGTTTCAGAAAAATGACATGGAAAACAGAAAAGCTGTGCTGGATTTAAAAGATGTCCCTCCTCCACCCCCACACCATATCCCTCTTCCCAGCCCTCCTCCACCCCCACACCATATTCCCTCTTCCCAGCCATCGCATCCCTTTTCGCTAACCCCCATGTCCTTACTTCCACCCTGCTTGCCTCCTGCTCCAATTAAGCAAGAATCCCATCACCAACAGCTAGCGTCACTACCAGGACCCCCACCGAAACCAGGAGGGGCTAGCCCCAAAGTAAGCGCCTGCACACAGTGTGACCGCTGTAGCACAGACGGGTTATTGGGTGCTGGTGGCGGCACTGGGAGGGGTAGCAGCACTGGCAGAGTCCCAGTTGAGGTCCCCAGTTCCATGGGAGTCCACATTAGCGGTAGTTTCAGCAGATGTGGTTCTTGTTCCATCACCTCATCTGTGTTTTGCAAACACAACTTGGGTAGTAGAAGTGAAGGAGTTCCTGATCCTTTGCTCAGCTGTACATGCAACCCTCCGTTGCTCTCAACTGTTGCTACCTCCCAGCCTATGTTATCACACGCTCACCACTCCTGCTGCTCGGGACCTCTGCACACCTACCCTCCCGCACCTTTCCCTGGCAGTACACCCAGCACGTGCACTTCCACAGCCCCTCTGGCTCCCCGTTTTCCCTGTGTTTCCTCTCTCCCTGCACCCTTGCGCAGCTCTTGCCTGGACTCTCTTCATTTCTGCTCCTGTGGCATGGACTGCTGTCCAGCAGCCAGAAGACCCAGGAGAACCACACACGATGAAAGGCTGAGCACTACCAACACAACCACCACAGCACATTTTTGCTCTTATCCTTTGTGCGTAAATGTAGAATGCACTGGTTGTCTGAAGGGGGCACACTTCTGCCAGGAATGCACCTTGAAGGTTGGTTAAGCCTTTTGTTGTGTCACCGGGTGTAAATTTATTTAATCCCACTATTACTCTATTTGGCGCCCTTCCTTTCTGTACTCTCCTAATCAGTGTATTTGAATGTGTTTGCAGGCCACAAATGGCCTGCCCTCTCAGTCTGACCGTCTGCGGCTCAGTATTCCCATTACTCGGAGCGCTTCTATCCCCATTCCCATTTGTAATGGGTGTGGCACCTCTTCTGAAAGTGTCATGCTTGTGCCATCAACTAGTGTGGACAAGACAGGACGGAAGTATGGTAAGTCACAGTGGATTCATTTATTATACAGGATTTGTAGCTCCACTTTGCAAAGCCAGTCTTGAGGACATTATCTGTGTTTTCTACTTATCACATTCAAATCTTTGAATCAACCACTAGTGGCTAAAGCAAACATTTAATTATGCCACACTTCCGTACTGACTGAGCATAAACAGTGTTTAAATGGAATAGTCGTTTTATTCAATTTAAAGAGCAGCTGAGTTCATTTGCTGTTGAGAAAAACCATCCAGCAAGTACTTCCTTTACCAGGGTCTCCAGAGAACACGGGTCCTGAAAACATTCCTCCTGTCGGTGTCTTCTGGGACATTGAGAACTGCAGCGTACCCAGCGGACGCTCTGCTGCTGTCGTGGTTGAGAGGATACGCAGCCGATTCTTTCAGGGGCACCGCGAGGCCGAATTTATTTGTGTTTGCGACATCAGCAAGGAGAGTAAAGCTGTCATCCAAGAGCTCAACAACTCTCAGGTACCTCTGGCTTTACCCAGTAGGAATGAACGTTAGGCTTTTGTAATCTGGATCTGTGCGTGATCATTTCCGCAGGTTACTGTTGCACACATCAACGCTACAGCCAAGAATGCCGCTGACGACAAGCTGCGCCAGAGCCTACGCCGCTTTGCCGAGACCCACGCTGCCCCTGCGACTGTTATACTAGTATCCTGTGAGTTCTGCACCAATCAACCGTTACGACCCTAATTGCAAAATATTTCTACATAAAATAAGAATCGTCCTTTTCGCCGCCGTTTACAGCCGATGTTAACTTTGCAAGTGAACTGAGTGACCTACGCCATCGCCATGGTTTCAGGATCATCCTCATCCATGGCAACCAGACCTCTTCGGCTCTTCTGCAGCACGCTCACTGCCATGTACCTTTTCAGGAGATCACAGCTGACCTGCCGCCCTGTATGCTTGTCAAATCACAGGTAGGCTTTCACGAACACGTCACTACTGTAGACCAAAAGAAGGTTTTCTAGGGGTGTTGTTTTGTGTGTGTGTGTGTGTGTGTGTTTTGTTTTTTAATTGAACCCTCTTGTGGTTTCAGTAAGGTAAGTTTGTCCTGTCAAAAATAACCACGAATTTATTTGGACTTTTCCCAAATGGACACTGAAACAAGCTCACTCACTTTTTTTTATCTTTTTTTTGTTTTTTTATTTTGGGCCAATATTTTAATTTCTTAATTTATGCAGCTGGCAGCCATTGTACAGTTTGTTTTAATAACCTAAATAGTGGACTGCTGCTTTTTTCAAGTGGAGAAACAAACCAGACGAGCACACTCTCTTCCTCCCCCCTCAGCCCAGTTTCAGCCTGCTCTTTGTGCGCAACCTCCCTGTCAACTGCGACAAGAGCCTGCAGAATGCTGTGAAGCACAGGCTCCGCCGCTTGTCAGACAACTGTGGCGGCAAGGTACTCGGTATTTCCCAGGGCACCGCAGTCCTCCGATTCAGCAGCCCAGAGGCAGCTTCACGGGCCTGCAAGAGAATGGAAAATGAAGACGTGTATGGCCACCGAATCAGTCTCTCCTCCTCCCCCGGGCCCAGAGATGACGCAAGTCCCGAGCCTGAGCTTCAGCCTCGGGTTCGGGACTTGCCTCAGCTTCAGACGCTGTCCCACAACTGTCCGAACCAGGACTTAGTGTTTGCCCCTTCCCTCTCCACCTCCTCCTCTTCTCTTCTGCCCCTGGAGAAGCCCAGGTCACCCAGAAGGCCACGGCGAACGACACGCCCGTGCCACACCGCAGGCCCAGTGCCTGAACGGCCCTACAGCCCCAGGAGGGGGTGCAGTGGGCCTCCCGGTGGTAATCCAGCCAAGCTCCATCAGGTCAGCAGACTCATCTGTCTGAACTGTAGATCCTGCTTCACCTCCATTGCCCTTTGTTCTTGTCCGGACTGCTTTGTAATTCATGCACATTCTTTCATGCAGTGTTTTTTTTTTTATTGCTGCTTTTAGCCGTCTACGTTCTTTGCCTGCTTGTATATTAATTATGGTTGGTCCCTCATGTATTCTTTCTTGTTCTTTGTGTCTATTTGCCTTTATTTATTCATATAACTTATAGATTTTTTTCCCTCATTTTCTTTGCCATATGTCGTCAACGCTGTCATCTGAAATCATTTGTCCCAAAGTCTGGGCCTCTTAATGATTGATGAATTCAGTTCAAGCTGACTGAGAAATTACCCTCAAAGAATTGCTGTATAAATAGACAAAGGAAGAATCAGCAGTTTAGGATTAAAAAGGTCAATTGATGTGAAACCACGTCCAATTCAAGTTAATTATTAAATTCAGATGTTTTTAAATAAATTGGTTCACACATAAGTATCTGTAGCCCAGCTCGGATGCATCAAATTGATTTCATTTGACTAATCTGGTAATTACTCAGCCAGCTTCTTTTTAAATTCTACAACCGGGTTGAAACATACTGTGAGCTTTTTTGCTCGGATGGAAAGCAGGAGTTTGTCTATCCAACGTCTGTGTACGGCATGTTGTCATCAGCTACATTGTCATTATGTGTTCCCTCCGTCTAAATCGAGGAGCTGAGTAATATAGAGAGCAACCCAAGAATGGCCTTCCATCACCCCGATAAAGGAAATCCTGCTGCTCCAGAAGAGACATTAGTCCTGGAAAACCGTTCCAAACCCTTACTTGCTGGAGAGTCTGCAAACCGAAAGAGGTACATAAAGGGAATGGGTTCATTAATTCGGAGGGGTTTATATGTATATATCAATAATTCTATAAGTTGCGTGATGATGTTTCTTTTTTATGTTTTAAATATCCTTTTTAATAAATCTTGCACCAATAGGAGGGAGGATGCCAATCCCCAGCGTGTTACTGAATCACCTGTGGAGCAAAAAGATGGGAGATCAGTGGAGTTCCAGACCAGCATACCATTGGCCTTCAGCAAACTGAACTTTAATCTGAGCTTCAGTCCACCTCTTCCATCTCGGGGCTCCTGGTCCTCTCGGTAACCTGCTGGGTTTAGTCATGTTTAGTTCCATTAACACTCAACCCGATGTCAATGAGACATGCTTGTAGTTTACTAGCGTCATGTGTTTTTAAATTGCGTCTTTTGTTTTCTTTTGTCCAAACAAAGAAGTGCGTCCCCCTGCATGTCCAGCCGGTCCTCCCCTCTTCTGGCTGCCCCCCGCAGCCCTTGTCCTGAGAGCGGTCCAGAGCCCTTCTCTGATGGGGCAGAAGTCCATGTGGCTAACCTGGACTACAGGATGTCCCGCAAGGATCTGCAGCAGACGCTTCATAACACTTTCTCCAGATATGGCAGAGTAGGACCTGATTTTGATAGAACCATATATTTGCAGTCTGTATAATTTACCCTTGATCCACCTAACAATGGATTGTGGTGTTGATGAGAACTGTCATGTTGGTGTTCACCTATAGGATTATGTTGATGATGGAACCCTGCAAGTTGGATTCCGATGGTTATATGACATTCATCTTTTCACCTAGGAAGAAAACTGTGGTCTAGCTTCTCCCCCATACGTGATTACTCAGCTGAAGAGCCACCATCAAGATGTTGTGCTTACGACAGGCCATCAAGATGCCGTGCTTACGACAGGCCATTTGCACCGTTATAAGATTGGGGGAAAGCGCATCCAAGTGTCTCTCATCACTGGCGGCAGCAACAAATCCCTCGCCCTGCTCAGGTAGCCTCACACGTTTTTTTTTTTTTGAAAAAAAACCCAAGTGTTGTGCAGTTAATTATCTCTGATTTTCAAATGGAGGTTTAAATTCTTAACCCTTCAACTTTTTCAAGCACGGAGATAATCAGCATTCTTCACGACGCACCAGCTTATTGTCTCCCACTTATGAAGTTTACAGAGATCTATGAGAAAAAGTAAGTAGTGTGATGTAATGTCTCAAAGTTTACGCTTCTTATTTTTTTGAAAGGGTAGATGCAGGAATCCCTTTATGTGTTGTTTTTCTAAACTCCCGTTAGATATTCTCGTAAGCTTGCGGTTGCAGAGCTGTACCGGCTACCAGAGGTTGTAGCTGTGCGAGAACAGGGAGGATCGAGACTTGTGTGCCTTCTGCCCGGCAGCCAAATCCAACAGAGCTCACTGGGATCTTCCCACTCCAAAGAGGCCTCCTCATCCACTAGTGGCAGCCCTGTAGTTTTTGAAGAGTTGGAGTACCATGAACCCGTCTGCAGACAACACTACACACAGGACTTCAGGTGATCAGATGAACACATTTTTTTGTTATGGACGGTGTTTCGCAGCTTATTTGTACTGTACCACTTAAAATGCAATCCCGTGTGATTGTAATTTGTCTCTGTTGATGACCAGCGAGGCTGACTTTGACCCCGATTCCTATAAAATGCCTTATGTGGTCATGGCTCTGAGCAAGCTGGCCTCTGAAGTCCACAGTTTGTTGGAGTCACATGATGGAACGCTTTCATTGCTGAGGTGAGAATTTAAATTGAATTTGATATGAATGTGAAATACGGTAAATTTCAATTGAGTTGAGTGTAGACAATAATATTTGTGGTTTAGTTTTGCAGAGTGCTATGCAGTAAAATTCGGGCCATTGCAGCTGGGCAGTGACACGCTGGAGGGCAGCGTCCCTCTGGAGCACCTCATCACTTGTGTTCCCAGTATTACTATAGTCACCGCTCAGAATGGCTTTAAAGTCATTAAGTGGATCCACAATAAACCACCAGCACCAAATTTAGGTAAGAAAGAATACAATAGTTCTTTGAAATTGTCCAAGTTTTGATTTCGCCGGTTGAAAAAGAAAACGGTGCATTGCTGCAGAGCCATGGATTCAGCGCTGCAAGAGTCCTGTCGGCAACCCGCAGCTTATTCAGTTCAGCCGCGAGATCATCGACTTGTTGAAGAGCCAGCCTTCCTGCATCATGGCCATGAGCAAGTTCATCCCTTCATACCACCACCACTTCGCCAAGCAGTGCCGCGTCTCTGACTACGGCTACTCCAAGCTGCTGGAGCTCCTGGAGGCTGTGCCGCATGTTCTCCAGGTATCAGCCGGGGGGATGGAAAGTTCTGTTATTCGTAGGTCATCAATGCACATTGTTTTTTCTGTGATTGTAGATTTTGGGACTGGGTACCAAGCGCTTTCTTACCCTGACCCATCGTGCTCAAATTAAGCGCTTTACCCAAGACCTGCTAAAACTACTTAAGTTCCAGGCTAGCAAACAAGTGGCCATCAAGGACTTCAGCCAGGCGTACCACTGGTAAGACATCCGTTAGGAGTGTCGGAAAGGTTTTCACATGCCTTTTTGGTTCAGTGTATCCCAAAATACCCAGCAATGACAAACTATACACACTAGCAGTAATGCTATATGGGGGTGCAGTGATCCCTACAGGTCTGTGAATGCTTCTGATTTAATTGCCGTAGACCAAGCACTGCTTCCTCTTTTGTCTGTTTTTGGCTGCATATTTCACTCCTTGCATCTTGTAGTCTGTAGAACAGGATTTTCTTTTGGGGGTTTTTTTGTTTGTTTTTTACAGATGTCTTTATAAGTTATAGAGACATTCAGTGCCTAAGTGTATTTGTCAGGGTGTAAATAACAAATGTGAAATTACGTATTTGAATAATTGTACATTAATAGTCGTACCTCGGCCAAATTATGAAAAAATAAAGTAAAACTTGGAGTCCAGAACATAGAGTATGCTTGTCAGCTTTAGGGTCTACATTATTTTTTGGTCACTATATTAATTTCCGTGTGCCTATAGACCCAATTAGGTTTCTTGGATCAATTTTTTTTTTAATATTTTGTTCTTCAGGTGCTTCTCTCGGAACTGGAGTGTTACTGACTATGGTGTGTGTGAGATCATGGACCTGCTCACAGAGATCCCCGACACTACAATCACTGTCGCGCAGCAGGACACGGACACCGTCATCTCTGTTCCAAAGAGAGGTCCCGTCACAGCGCGTCTCCGGCACTCCATGTTCTTTCTGACCTTGACGTGACTGTTTGTTCCGCAGCAGATCGTACAGCGGAGGAAATAGAGCGCACCAAGCAGTTTGGAAAGGAGGTGGTGGATCTTCTCCGCCACCAGCCACACTGCAGAATGCCCTTTAATAAGTTCATCCCCACCTACCATCACCATTTTGGCCGGCAGTGCAAGCTGAGCTACTACGGCTTCACCAAGCTCATGGAGCTTTTCGAAGCCATCCCAGATATCCTGACGGTGAGCTGAGGACAAAGTTTGTACAGGGTCATTTTTCACCTCCCTGCAGCACATTTTAATTGCGCTGCTGTCGGTGGTTGGGGGGCTGCAGCGATGTGGCTGCTCTGGGTTGTTCAGGATGGAGAGGAAGTTGTTTTTCGTGCTCGTACGAGGATCTGGGTGAACTCTGTCTAGGTGCTGGAGTGTGGCGAGGAGAAGGTGTTGACCCTGACGGAGGTGGAGCGCATCAAGGCTCTGGCGGCTCAGCTGGTCAAGCTGCTCCGCGCTCAGAAGAGCTCCAGCCTACCTGTCAGCCAGCTGCTCACGGAGTACAGCAAGACGTTTGGCTACGGTCTGCGGCTGCAGGACTACGACGCCAGCTCACTGCCAGCGCTGCTCTGTAAACTCTGCCACGTGGTTAAGGTGAAAAAAACAAGATGGCGGTTGTGTTCTTGGTTTGTTGTCTCGCTCTTTAGTCCGGTAGCTCCCAAAGTGGTAAACCGGGTTTCTCTTTTCCTTTCGAAGGTGTTGGATGGCCCCGAAGGGCGAGAGCTGCAGCTGATCAACAGGAAGTCGCTGCGGTTGCTGATCTCCCAAATGCTGGATCTGCTCATGTCCCAGGAGGACGGGCAGGTGGCCTCGGGTCTCAGAGTGGACCTGCTGAGCGAGCGCTACCTCTCGGTCCACGGAGCGCCGCTCAACCCCTGCGAATACGGGTTCCTGTCCCTGGGCGAGCTGCTCAAGAGTCTGCCCTACCTCGTAGAGGTGAGAGGGCGTCGTCCTTCAGCTCAGAAGCGCCCGGCCCCCAGAGGCCCAGGCTGATGTTTCTTCCTCCACAGTTGTATCATAAAGAAGATGATAAAGGAGGCGATGAAGAATGGGTCAGGCTCACCAGGCTTTACCAGTTTGCCCGCAGCGTGCGGGCTCTGCTGCACACCTACCATTACAACCAGATCTTCCTGACTGACTTCCTTGGAGCGTATAACAAGTTCACAGGCTCCTGTCTGGAACCGCGTTTCTATGGTTACCTGAGCGCAGACGACCTGCTGAATGCCATTCCACAGGTAGCTCCTATCGGACGCTGGTCAGTGGCATCTGCTCGGTGTTTAACCCCTAACCCTGGGTCATGTGACGGCAGGTGGTCTGGATCAAAGGACACGGCCGCAAGAGGATCATTGTTTTGAAGAACGATATGAAGTGTAAGTCTCTGACGGCTTCTTCCCGTCTGAAGAGTGTTTTAACGCCAGGCGTGTGTCTTTGTAGCTAAAGGCAGCTGCTCAGCTCCCAGCAGTCCTCAGCCTCCGGAGTACACAGGCAGCCGCGAGGACAGCCCGCTGGGCTTTGAAACATCCGCAGACGGGAGCCGCGGTAACGTCACCCCGCCGTCCCACCTGCACGTTAAAACCAGCCGCGCGGCCGCCGCTCTGAGCCTTCGCTCTCCCTGACAGTTGGCGGCGCCGCAGAGTCGGAGCTGCTGGCTGTGGCGGCAGCGGCCGACCTGCTGTGCGGCCCCGTACCCTCCTGCCTGCCGTCCCCCCAGCTCCAGCCGGACCCCGTTCTCCTCCAGCACGCTGACCTGATTAACTTTGAGGAGAAACCTTCAGCCGGTTAGTTTCTAGCAAGTCCTCACGTTTGTCACACTTTGATTGATTGATTGATTGATTGATTGATTTTCATCGTTTTTGTCTGCGCCTGCTCTGCCGGGGTCAAGCTGAGGGTTCTGAGCCGCCGACCGGCCTCACAGACGCCACCAGCGGTGCTGCGGAAACAAAGACCCCCTCGGCCAGCCCGGGCAGAAGAGCCACGCGCAGCAGAATTAAGCTAGCTGCTAACTTCTCCTTTGCTGCAGACCTGTGATCCACTGACACACACCCTTCTCTCTCTCACACACACACACACACACGCACACCTGATGTTAACAAGATCCCAGAGTGTAACTCTGAGAGTTCGACCAGCTACGCTGATCGTGCGTCATCCTGAAGGAGGAATCATGCGGCCCCACAAGCAGATGCACTTACCTTTTGTCACTTGTCGTTTTCTCCATCGCGCTTCTTTTCCATAAAAGGCCTTTTTCCTCCACTGACGTTCACCAAGCTGTGACCTCGACTTGCAGAGTTCCTGCAATTCTTTCATTTGCCAAATTCCTCTTGAATCTTTGTTACCTGAATCTAGAGGGAGGGTGAGTTTGCCAGCAAGCAGTTTCGTCAGTCTTTTGCATCCTTTCAGTTTAGGGAGAATTGGCACTAAAAATTCCCAGTTAAAGGAAAAGAGGAATGTTTATGTTGGGGAATGGTCCTGCGAATTTCCCGCCTAATGTTACGAAGACATTTTCCGACTTGTCGAGACGTTGCAGCCTCCACCGGCCCCGCGAGCACGAGCACCCATCTCATCTGTCCGTCCCGTCCCGTCACGCTTCCCCTCCAGCCGTGTCGGCAGCTCTTTTCCCTGCGAATTGCTCCGATTGGTGTCTGTTTTTAGATGGTGCAGGGAGTCTGGATGCTGCTGAATTCTTGTGTGGAGCCACTCTTTTGTTCACAAGCACCGAACGGCTGAACCTTAGTCGGTGTTGCCGCTAGCAAAGCTCTTGGATGGTTCAAAGCTTAATTTATAGCAAAGACGTTGTCTCGGTTTGGCAAAAGTGGCCTGAACTGGGAGTAGAGCGCGTTACCGTTACCACCCCGGCCTGGTGTGGGCTCAGCCAGAGCCCGGCATGTTTGTGTTCTTTTAGCAGGCCCGTCTGCGTCGGCGGGCTTTCCGCTGGAGTCGCTGGCGCGGGATGCGCGTCGTGTGCATAAATGTCCTTATGCACGGTGGACGCCCAGCATCAGCAGGCAGGGGGAGGCGAGACGTTGGAGACCCGTCTTTGGTTTCATTTCCACCGCAATTTAAGTTCGGGCAGCGGGCCCTCGCAGCGCTCAAGGTTCGGTAGGTCAACCTTGTTGCCGCTAGCCGCCGCTGTCCACGCCACCTGGCTTCGAAAGAAAGAGCAGTTAACCTTTTTTTGGGGATTTTTGATGACAAAGGGGGTGAGGTTTTAGGAGCAGAGGAGGGAGGTTGTTTGGTAGCACAGCGTTGGGGGCGGGGCTCTGAGCGGCCCCTCCCAGACCACCAGCTGCTCACAGAGAGGACCCTCCGAGGCTCTCTGGAATCCGCCGGGCTTTTACAATGGCTTGTATCTGCCGCGGCAACCTTCGCCGCCACCCGCCCCCCCCTCCCTCGCCTCCAAAAAGAATGAGTTTTTCCTCGCCGGTGTCCACTGGTTTCTCCGTTGACCTTGTTTTCGTGTTTACAGGCTGGTTGTTCCCAACGCGCCTCGGCTGCACATGAAAAGAGGACTAAAATGACAGGAGGCACCAGGCCGGAGGTCAGAGAGGGATTGTTAGCATTCAGACAGGCGGTCGCTAATGGGTAGGAGCCCATTTTATCAGTTGGTGTCCAGTTTCAGTGCTAGCCGGTTTGAGTTTGGACGAAGAGACTCTACCTGCTCAGTCGCCAAACGTTTGAAGCGACTGTTGGCATTCTGCCCTTTCCCAGATGCTCTGAAGAGAGAAAGGAAGGACGTTTTGGTTTGTGTCTGTGCGTTAGCCCCGCAACAAGCTGGCAGATGAAATTTTCACAGGAATCGTCTGAATTTATCCTGGAGGGTTTGTTTAAATGAATTTGATCCCGCCCTCGCTGCCCCTCTCTGAGCCTTCCTCGCTGATTTCAGTCTTTTTTCCCCCTTTATCAGCGAAGCTGCTGTACCTGACAAAATATGCACTTTTGCATAGTTTTGGTTGCTGAAATTAGCCATCAAAGTTGTTGCAACAGGGTTTGCGTCTTGTTTTAGAAGGTTCCTGACCACCATCTGCTTGGCGCCAGTGTTCTTAAGCCTGGCCTTGGTGATCAGGGTCTTTGTTTACACCGACAATCGCTTCCGTTTTCCGTCACCCTCCTCTCGCTGCTTTGTCGCACAAGAAGTCGTTGTAACTGTTGTCTGTTGTTGAAGGGACCAAACAGAAAATCCGAAATAAAATACACAAGCATCCGTTTGCCTGGTCTTTGTGTTTTCATGTTATTTCCATTTAAAAAAGACCAAAAATGCTTGAAAGATGCTCTTTTATTTAAACATATATGTACAACTCAGTCTCAGCGTTTTCTCTGTATATTTGTTCCATATTCAACATTTGGACGTTAATCGTTTCACAGTTACAGAATTCCAGGATGGGGGAGAGGGTTTATGATGAGGGGCCGATACTGACGAGTCCCTAAATGTCAACGCGCAAACAAACCCCCCCGTTTATTTACAAGAGTTGCATTCGTCTGCTTCCAATGCCGAAATCCACAGGAATGGTGGCGCTGGTCACATCACGCTTTCTGGATACTGGAACCACCTTGGAAGTGGACTTTTTATTAGTTTTTTTTTTCAACGTTCCGGTTGGTTCCACCACGGTGGGAACCAATCGGACCTTTGTCGGCTTCCCGAAGGGACAAGGTGCACTGGTTGGAGTCTAAGATGGATGAATGTATTCACCGTCAAACATGATGGAGGGACCTGTTTTTTTCCCGCCAGTTGGCTTTTGCCACGTTTGTGCTTCGGCTTCTCTACATGCTCGCGGGAATTTTTTCCCAACGTCGCCGATTCTGGACTTTCCTTTGCCGATCACGGGTTTTTCCGACTGGCAGGTAGTGATGATGGCGTGAGCGTGCGGTTTGGGGAGGCGGGGGTCGTCGTCGTCGTCTTCAGGGTTGGATGTTACATGACGGCGCACTGCGTGGCTCCGCAGCAGTCTTTGATGATGGCCACGCCGGATTTTGTGATGGACGGTTTGTCGGGAGGCGCGTCCAACGTTGGTCTTTTGGGCTTTGGACCGTCTGAAGGACAAGAAAGAAAGAGGGGAAGGTGACCCTGCTGGAGGGGTGGAACCAACCGCCCGGGGTGATTCCGGCTCCGTCACTCACTCTGTGCGGCTTTCAGCTGCTTCTCCAACGGCATTAGCTTCAGCCGGAGGAACTCGGCCATCTCCTTGTCCTCCTCCTGCTCCCTGCGGAGACACAACCTGTCACATTTCCAGTTCCAACATGCCAAACGGGTCATACTAGCGTTCTGGTCCCCTTCAGCAGAAGGAGCGGTTATAAAGGGTGAAGGAGGGGTTCTCTCTGGTCAGGTGACTGGCGGGTGAAGCTCAGCGTCACCCGTCATGTCCGCCTGTCTCCCCGCCGCTGCCGAGGCGTGGAGATGGAGGTGGGGGGGATGAAATATGACAACGCTCGGCCGTGGCCATCGGTCAGACGCGTTCCCTCTCCCTCTCCCCAGCATACACACACACACACACACACACACTGAGCCGGCCGGGCTAGGACCGTGAACCTGCCTTCAAACATCTCCATTGCCCAGCTCAGTCTCCCGGATATGAACTCTGTGTGTGTGTGTGTGTGTGTGTGTGTGTGTGTGTGTGTGTGTGTGTGTGTGTGTGTGTGTCCACACACTCGGTACCTTAATCTCTCCACCTCAGCGTCATCGACCAGGAAATCCCTCTTCTGCACCAGCTTATGGATCTTCAGGATCAGCTCCTCCTCCTGCTGCCTGTCCTTGGCCGTTTTGTCGTTCTCTGGCAGACGGGATGACAAACAGACGTGCAAATGAGAGAAAGAGGAGAGCGAAGCTCTACTTTTTGCCCGGCTGCTTCTGAAACTGCGTCACAGGATCAGAAAAAGCAGCATAAATATAGCTTTCTCACGCCTGCTGCTCCTCTGTCACGAGCATCAAAGGTTCAAAGAACCTGTAGGAGCTGTTACCAGTTTCTATGGCAACTCAAGGACCAGATTTAAGGAGAAAACACCCTCCATCTCTTCATCAGTTCTGCAGCCTGAACCGAAGGAATGGAGACCGTAGCAATGCTGCCTCCTGTGGATAGGGGGCGCTGCCTCACACCGACGCCTCAAACATCTGCCCTCCAAGGTTACAAACCTCTCCGCTGACAGCAGAAGCATTTTTAATTCTTCAGTTCTTTGTTTATTTTCCGTCGCCATGTCGACGGTCTACTCTGGGGGGTTTGTTCCCCAGAGTTAGCGGTGACAGACAGCAGCAGGCGCGTCGCTGAGCCGTACCTGGGACCGCCACGATCTGCCTCAGCTCCTGCTTCAAGCTCACGATGTCTTTGCAGAGCTGAATGTCATCCATCCTGGAGGGGTTGCATGAAAGAAAAAGAGGGGGAGGAGGAGGAGGAAGAAAGACATCAGCCTCATGATGACTTCAGGTACTTCAGGGGGGCGCTCTGAGCGAGGGTGTCTGGGTTGGAGGCCCTCTCTGAGGCCGGGCGGGGAAGAGGGGGAGACGTTCCCTCCCTCTTTCTCCTCCAGACCCCGCTCCTGCGACACGGCAGACGGCTGCCGCGGAACTATTTCTTCCTCTGACAGAGGAGCCGATGACTCATCCGTGTTCTCCTCCCCTCCCTCTCCTGCATTTGTGTCCACACCTCCCTCCTCACTTCCACACCCCCCCACTCCTTTCTTTTTTCTTTTTCTCACCCTTTTGGAAGTCAGACCTCCATCTGCTCGTTTGGGGTATTTTGGGGCAACGCTGACATCACAGGCGCTGACACCAGGAGCAGCGTGGCGGGTTAATGAGACCTCCCCATTGCACGTGTGTGTGCGTGTGTGTGTGTGTGTGTGCGTCAGCTCCTTGTGACGCCTCGACGCTGCAAATGTCAGCGACCCTCGCAGGCGGATGGTTTCACGTGCCGCAGCACAGCAGGGGATCGAGCGTCTCCTTCCGCCTCACCCAGACTCACTACTGGAAACTTTAAAACTACAAAATGTTGCTTTTTTTGCATCAGGAAGTGAGAAATCCCTCCGTTTATCCTTCCCCCGTTCCCAGTCCCATCACACTTGATTCTTGCAACAGTGAGACCTCCATCTTTCCTGTGGGGCCTCGGAAGGGTGTCAGAGGAGACGCCGGTTCGTGCACTCACATGAAGCGCAGCTCGGACTCGCGCCGCACCAGAACCTCGCGCAGACGCCGGATACGAGCCATCTCCACCTCGATCTCCTCCGGGGCCATGGTGCTCTCCGCCATGGACACGTCGGAATGACCTGTGGGGGTGTGGGGGCAACACAGAGGTCAAATGACGACAGGAGAGGCAAAGCTCTCCACACACACACACACACACACACACACACACACACGGAGGGCCTGGGTGGCCTCTCTGTTAGCCGCCATGCTAACAGGAGACGGAGCCCAGGTCGGGTCCCGGGGTCACTTCGGGGTCGTGATTTATTGGGGTTGGAACGTTCCTCGGCCTTGGCGTTCTTTGAGGAACGTTTCTGACACCTTCGCACACACACGCACACAGACACACAACTTGAACAACATCAGGCGCGTTGTGTGACCCCATCTGGAAGGTTCTCACCTGCCCTCCCGCCGGTGAGCTATTCCTGGCGGGACCTGCAGGCACGCGCTCTGATGGGCGGGGTTAGCGATTGCTTCCGTCAACACCTGCGTCACACCGCGACACGAGCGCGGAAGGCTGCGAGGCTTTGCAGAGAAACGTTGCTTAATACGGAATGCTCGTGCAGGATGGCGTGGTTGTTGGTCGACCTCGTTAGCCCATCCCGCAAAGTCAATTCTCAGATCATCAATTATTTATGCAACAACACAGACCACGTGATCATTGGTAACTGAGTAAATCAGCAGCTGTTTTTCTTTTTTGCTTGTTTTTTGTTTCTAGAGGCTTTAGAGTGTAAATTGGACTCACATCTGCACACTTTAAAGCACATTTAGAAAAAAAACCCGCATAAAAGCAAGAAAAGTCGAATGAATTCATAAAACCTGCATCGTCAGCTGCAGAAATGACCTCCAGTGTTTCCCACGGGCTGAGCATGTTATTGATTGGTTTGGCCATCATACGCGCACAAACCACACCGTGCACGTCGAGGAGCTCGTCAGTCGGCCTTTTAACAGCAGCCGTATTCCTGCGCGCCGTGAGTCACCGATCAACCGCCTCGCTGCTGCGGCTGATCCGGACCCCAGCCCGACCCGGACTCCTCCGCGACTCCGCGGGGACCCACCTTTGTCCGTGGTCCACGCCGTCTCCGACACGGCGCCGTAGCTCCGGAGGGCTCGCTCGGTGTCCGAGAGGGACTTCTTCAGCTCCATGTCCACCGACCGGGGCAGCAGGCGGCGCTGTGCGGTCAAACGTCCTCCGTGATGCGTCCGGAGCGCAGAATTCGGGGCAGGAAGAAGTGTGTTTCACCCGGTGACGAGGCTCCGGCCGCCCGCGACGTTGAGCATCTTTGTTGGAGCCTTTCGAGCTCCTCGACGTGGGGATGGAGGTGAGGATGCAGGGCGCATGCGCAGTAGCGACCAGGCCGAGGAGACGCCCACTGACACGGATGACGCTCAAATTCCTAAGACCACTCAGGACCGGAGCTTCATCACTTGGTAACAACAACAATACGTCACAGAAGCAACAAAAATGATCCTCACTGTAATCATAGGTTACAATAAATGTCATTTTAAACATTTAAACCTAAAAACATGACACAGATCTTTGTCTTTTCAGTGTTTAACACCCACGCTTGTTTTTTCAGGTGAAAACTGTTATCGGAAAAGGTGGACCCCACCAAAGAGCTCTCAGTGTTTATTTTTAATCTGCTGACATAAACATGTCAAAGTTTAGTCTGAGGTTAGAGCGAAGCCTGTGGGAGGGTAACAGAAGGTCAGCACTTCGCGCAGGCAACTGTTACACTTTTAGGAACGTCCTTGATAAACAGCGGCTATGAGCTTTTGGCGTGTTGAAAAAGATAGATAGTGCACGTCTGTTGAGAGAGATTCACACCAGAACGCGCTCAATAGCACAGCAAACACACACAGATTCATCCGGATGTTTTTAATGTATAGAAAATATTCCAGATCTCTTAGAAACTATCATTTTAACCCATCAGTGCGGGTCAGTGAGATTTTAATTAAATTTCACACAGTGACAAACACATCAGAGGTGTTAACTATTTAGGCCACGATAGAAGAATCACACACTCAGACCATAATTGGTGATAACTGAACTCATTCTGCATTCTTCACATAAAGACATTCAAAAAGCAGCGTAGGTCCGGAGGGCAGCGTGTTCCTGGGTGCTAAGCACAATATCTAAGTCGCCTTGAGTAAACAGATATATGTTTATAAAAGCGTAAATGATTATCAGCAACCGTATTAGGCATCTCTGGCTCAGTGTCATTTCATGGTATTCATACAGATGACAGCAGCTGCCACTGGACGGTATAAAAACAATCTTTCATGTGCACATTCTGGTTTTGCATATGTGACCTACAGCAGGAGTCTGGAGCACCAACACCCCTTTAGCCTCGCTGCATTTCTCTCCTGAAGAGGACAAGTGTATCCCAAGCACCGAGCGGAGTCCCGTGGACTCCATATCCACGTGAAACCGGGACCTAAGGCAGAATCAGCTGCCGCGGGATCATCTCCCTGGTTGGTTCCTCTCTGGCTCATCTCTCATCGGCTCCGTGGAGCGTCTGCCGGCTCCGGGGACTCAAGTTTGTCCGTTTCAGCTTCATCCCTCCTCATCGGAAACATCCATTCCAGAGCGGCGCCGACGGTGCCGTCGCCGCTCTGCTGCGAGAAGCAGAGGAAAATGGCCCAGACGAACGCACAGCAGCCCGTGAAGGTGGTCCTGACGTACAGAGGCACCAGGGCAAAGTTCAGAAACTGGTGGGCAGAAGAAGACGACGTCGGTGTTTTACAGCACTGAACCAGTCACCATGGCAACCTTGGCAACCTTGGCAGAGCTACAACCTTGCTAGAAAGACACTATGTTCAGATGAATTTGATAACGACTGTGCTGCCTTTTAGACTCCGTTTGAGCATTTGTACAGTTTAGATTCAATATGGAAAATGTGAAAGCATCGCACACACAGCGAAAGAAGAGGTGTAACTACAGGCAAGATGGGGTCAGCATCAACGGTACAGATGTCACCAAAGGACTCTGAAGCATTGAGGAGGGTGTAGAGGGTCAGGGTCAGGGTTAATTATGTCACAGTAGGCTTGTGGACATCAGTATGGCCGAGCAAAACAGGAAACATGGCATGGCCACCCCATTGTGGCATATTTAATTAATATGTAGACAGATATGTAACACAGGGCACACGAACGCTACCTTTTCTGTCACTATCATTGATTTCAACTCACCACAGTCCATTTTACAGGGAGATGTTTTTAATAACAGAGGGGAGGTTGTAGTACACCTGGTGTGTTTGCTATCAAATGTCAGAATCGCTGCTTAAGGTCTATTTTCATCTGAAAAAGACGGTTTGGTTACTCTCAAAGTAAGAGTTGGGTGTGTATGTATAGGGATAAAATGTACCTGCATAAATGGCCAGAACATTAGCCCAGTCTGCAAAGAGACACACACACACACAAAGAGTTTGCAAATCATTTGGAAACTTGTTCACTTATTTACTTGTCATAAATCATAAATCTAAGCATGGAAAATTAGTAACTGAGCACTTCAAATATGTTGTCCTGTATAAAACTACAGGCCAACTGTTTGTTATCATCTTTTTAATGTAATCATCCACAGTTTGACAAGTCAACGGTCAACGAGAACAGCCTTTTAGCCCCACTGTTCTCACCTTGTATGTATTCAGGAACTTTTTTCTCCAGTCTGCTGTGATGTCTTCTTTGCCCTCCAAAAAACTCAGACCTGTGACACATGGAAAACAACAACAACAACAACAACAACAACAACAACAGAATATGAAATGCGAGACTTTGTCTGAGATAAACGTAAAAACCAACAGTTCCTCACTGGGAATTGATTTAAAGTTTACGTTGCTCTCCGTCTGCCCTTCAAATCGGTTCCAAATGACCTGTAAAAGTTTAAAGGGCCAATATTGATCACCGCAACGCGCTTCCGTCACAGAGCAGCGCGAGCAGGGACTTTGGTCAGGTGACAGACTGACAGCCACGTGATATCTGAGGTTGTCACGTTATTGATTAAGCGTCTCGCGCGGTCCTCCCCGCTCTCCGACCCGCCGCAAACTCACCTGTGTAGAAAACGGTGTTCGCGAGCGGCGCCGCCACCGCCTGGTCCAGCAGCAGCTTCTTCAGCACCACCCGGTAGGAATTTCCGGGGAACTTTCTCTCCAGGAGCCGCATCCAAAAGAAGCTGAAGTTGCCATGGAAACCGAAGGCGATCAGGGCGACGTTCCGCGTGTGCGTCCAGTCGACGTTCTCCCTCCGCGACCAGCGCTGGTGGACCAGGTCCCCTCCGGCGAACAGGCAGCCGTACAGCGTCACGTTGCTGACCCACGGAAAGCGGCGGACGTGCCTCAAGAACGCCCTTCGCATTGTTGCGGCTTTATTACCAAGAACCAAAAAAGAAACAATAATGTCTGGCGTTGATACTTAGCTCTGTGCGCGTTAGCTGAATACCTGACATATCAATGTCACGTTATCTGTCTTGAGACCTTCGCAGAATCACACACAGCGTTTGTGTCCTCGAGGTTATTGGCAAGAAACGCTCATACGGGACAATGGTATGGTCAAAACAAATAATTATAAAAGCCAGGAATTAATAAATAAAAAGTATTCCCGTGGTCACCGTCGTACAGTAGCACCTGACGGCCCGTCCGTGTGCCGGGTTATATCACTGCGCCAAAAAAATAGAGCCCAGCGTTCAGGGCGGAGCGGATGGTTACACAAACACCGCGGCCTGTTGACAGGAACTGAATTTAAATAAACGACAAGATCTACAACTATCATTTTATTAGGACGTTCATGTGTCATGGAAGCAGAAATAAACGGTGCATTATCAACTATCCTATACATAAACCTGAAAATTCACGTAGAAAGTATCGGCGTTTGATAAATGGACATTTGATAAGGCTATGAATTTCTAAAGTTAAATGTATATAACAGACAACTACATCAGCGACCATAAACAAAACTAGGTTAAACTTTGAAAAATAGTTTTAATGGTAATTTGTTTTATTTTAATGGCTTGGGAATAAAAAGACGATCCCAGTGACGTTTAGGCTGTGATGAAACAAAACTAAATTTCTGCAAATGTTGCAGAGAAAAACATAATTTTGTCCTCTTTTTTAAAAAATGATCTTAGCAACTGATGTTTGTGGTTAGGGTTTAAAAAGTACTTTATCTGTATTAATGTCCCAAAAAGCTTTGTCTCACTTAGCAGTTTTACTTCAATCGTTTGTAGAAACTTTAACTAAACAAATATAAGTAATTTATGCTGCAACAATATGATACAGCATAAATTACTTACAGAATAAGATAAATGATATTTTACCTATACAGCAATTTTACACCTTAATACCAACATCTTAGACATCCAAATCTTCACAAATTAAACAAACTAAATACAAATCAAACAGAACCAGCACGCTCAGGTGGGCATCGGGGTTTTGTTGCCAACAGGGAAGAAAAAGTATATATTTGCAAAGTTTTTATAGTGCAAGTTCACCTCCCATAAATGCATTAGCACCACTGTATAACGTTTCACCATTTTATAAGATTTTTGCGTAAAATGGAGTCTGCTAAGATTGTTCCTTGTTAAAAGAGTAAAACACAGGTAATAAACCTCACCCTAATTGAAAGGTGATGTTTTCAGTACATGTTAACTCTTTTTTAATATAAAATCAGTAGAGGAACCTTGTTTTCATTTTAACATCAACCAATCAATTTTATGAATTAAAGTAGCATCTCTCAAGTACAAGGTACATATTTGCTATATTTTGTGTAATGGAAGAAAGGAAAAAAACAGCTTATGGATGGTTTATAACTGTGAATGTACAGACTTTCCCACTAGGGATAATAGAGATTAATTTTCTGTACTTCTAAAATCTATACTGGACCAGCCAGATGGCGAAACAGGGATTTAAATGAGTCAAGGGGAAAAGTAGAAACTAAGGCTGGTCAACCCTCTCCCAGGTTCCCGTCTTAGCTCTGTGGTAAAGCTGTGGCTGGCCTCTAGGGAACAGACCGTCACAGTCGGGGTGTTCTAAAAAGAACTGGATAGTAGACTTCATGTGCTGGACAAAGTGTGGTGGCTCGGCCATCGGAGACGTGGACAGGTACTGCACAGTAGAGAGGGAGAAACAGAGGAGTTAAAGCCCGAACTCTCTAATGACTGCTGCTGCATATTCAAGTGACTTAGAGGACAAATAGCTTTTAACACAGAATAATAAAGGTTTAAGGATATATATATATATATATATCACCAATTTTTAACAACACCTTTAGAATTGTGTCATCATTCTGTGACAACCAAAAGGCAACATCCATATTGGGAGACCACTTGCAAGGCCCGATTTTAACAAGCCCTCGACGGGCGTCATATATGTCCACCATCTGCAACACACATAATAAAAAAAAATATATAAATGGTATAAGTTATATATTGGACTGAAATATCAAGACTTGTCTTAAAGACTAAAGCTTTAATGTGCCTGACTGATCAGGTTCTACTGTGACTTGTTTCTCTGCCGTCTATCTGAAACTAGTGCAACAGGATTATTCTCTTGTGGCATTCTGAGTAAATAAAAATATGCACACAATTAATATGTTAATATGACGGCACCTCTCCTCCAGTGAAAGTCCTTGTGGATCGCAGTTCCTCTGCAGGTCCTTTGTGAGGAAATACTGAAGGAAAGACTTCACCTGTTTTGACATTTACCCCTACGAAAAACCAGCACCGACATTTCACTTTAGTGGTCATGTGCCATAAAAACCTGCCACGCTTTTAACATAATCATCACTCACCTATTCCATAAACTACCGGCCTGTGAATCCCATCAACCACCGTGTCATTTATTTCTGCAAAATTGTAAAAGAACATTTAGACAGTATCAAGACACCGGACTTTCCCACAACTGAGGCAAACAAAATACCCACATTACCTGTGATGCAACATGTTTCAAGATGAATATCATTTTTTTGCATATGGAAGGCTGCTGTAATTGTAAAAGAGTCCTTATTCAATGTTATCAAACCCTAATAGAGAAATATATTGCAAATAATGAAGTCATTTAAGCAGTCTCTACCCAGAATGTTAAAGCTGAGTTCATGAGATGTCTTGGAGTCATCATTAAATCCCCCAACGAGATGCAGCTCAAGTCTGGAAATTGGTCAGAGAGGTTAAAGCAAATAAAAATCTGATGTGCACTTCAAACACATCTGGAATATCTATCTTTCTCTTACCTGCCCTCCTTGCTGCCATTTAGTGAGATGACCGCTTTAACAAGGAGAGAGACTTCTGTCCAGGTGTTAGATCCATCACAGTGGGCAAGACAGACAGCTCCACTTCCTGATGAAATCCAAGCGGGATCAGTGGTTGGGAATAAAACAGGTACCCCTGACTAAGGAGCGCAAACACACCGAAGGAGGAGCAAAGCACATTTTAACGAAGGAAACAGTTACCAGTGTGTCTCAGTACAATTAAGTGACAAGTAGTGGCGTCATCGGATCCAATGACGGATACACTCTCTGCAAAACAGGAAAACAAAAGCAGTCGAGTGTTTCAGTACACGCACGGTTCTGAAAAACTGTGTTACGAATTTACAACTCGACATTACACAAACTTTACTTACGGTCTTCTGGTGTTGTCGCAGCAAACTCTCTTTGTTGCACATACAAGAGGCACTTGGGGTCGACCTCAACAAGTGGTCTGCACCGAAACGCTCGTCCATTTTCCTGAAATAGAAAGTTTATAAATACTTGAATATTTTTAGGATATTACGTTGAGTGAACTGTGCTTTTAAAACAACATATCGAGATATGGCAATCCACTGCCTGGTGAATTTTTTTGTTGGACTTTGGCATCCCGCATGGAATATAAGTACTAGATATGACGCTTGACATCATGTCAATATTAGCTGAGTTGCAAAAGATTTTGTTTCTGTTTTGCGTTAGCGTTTCTCACCAGGCTGTCGCAGATAAATTATTAATTATAAAGTAGACAGTAAGATAATTATGAAGATGACCCCAGCTATCTATTTTGTGGAGTATCGTTTGACAACAAACCTGTAAATACGGGAATTGGTCGAACAGGTCAGCGCTCGAGTTTATGCGCCCAAGGCTTTTATTCTGAACAAACAAAGGCATTTCTCAAAAAGGTGTACATTTAACAGTAGCTGGTTCGCCTGCTTTTACACAAACTAGGCACATTATATATATTTTTTTCACGCATTTAACAAAAACCACTAGGAGACGAATCGATAGGCTCCAACTTCCGGCAACGGAATCTTCTTCTGCTATTTAAAACCACGCCTAAACCGACAACAGCGCCCCTGATTGGCTAAAAAAAGAATGCGTAGGCGAATGCAATTCACCATCGCTAACGAAACTAGCGTACGTGACGACTGTTTGTTCCGAGCAGAGCTACGTAGATTTACTAACTCTACTTACGTTGTTACAAACGGCTGTACGACGTCGAGCGTTGTGACGCACCAAACAATTGTTTACCGAAGTCTTTGGCCTTAATATCGTTCGTATAAGCAATTTCAGCTCAGGTTACCGTGTTATTTTGCATTAATTTACTTGCGCTCAAAGTCGAGAAACGGTTGGCCAGAATGAGAGGAGGCTCATACGGAGACAGGGACCGTGGACGAGAGAGGTAAGTTGGAGCATAGTTTCACGCACCCATATGGGAATGTATGCTTAAATTATGTTTATTAGCGTAAATATTCCACAAACTCTCCGTCTCTAAATAGTAAATACAGCCATTTTAACGTTCTAACGTTTTGTGAACGTGCACGCACACACTCGCACATTTTAACAGTAAACGTATATCGACGTAAGAAAGCCCAACAAGATGTGAACGACCGCAGGATCTGCAGGGCCTCGACCCCTGATCTTCTGAAATTCAGGTCCGGGTTTGATCACAAAGCCTCCTCTGCACCTTCCACTGATATTCTGAACCCGGTATCGCTTAATCCAACCTAAATGTTTCTGCCCAATCTCGGTTTTGCTAATAAACCCTAAAAACCCAGCGGCTTGTTAATGCGTCCCGACTAGTCCGTCCCGATCCTGTTAACCAGACCGATCCAGATCTGACCCGCGGAGCGCCATCGTTTCCTAACCCTAACCCTAACCAGAACCAGAACCAGAACCAGAACCATCTGGTTAGTTAATCTGCCGCCTCGTCGAGGCTTTAACGCTTTACTCGAACGGTCAACTGGCTAACTGGCTATCATGCTAACATGCCCAGAGAGAAATGGTGCACACAAAAATACAGAATTACCCAATAAAAAAAAGAATTTCTTTTTTTTAAAAGCCCTTTACTTATTTAGTGCCAGTTGTGAATTTATTCAAACAATAAATAAACTAATCAGTCACTTAGAGAACTGTTTTAATATTGTTCACTGTATTAAAATATTGTTTTTCCTATAGCCATTGCTACATTCTAAGTGTACGTTTTATGTGACAAACTCACAGACCACGATTTGGGAGCATGAGTGGTCGCAGTGGACCCTCAACGATGAAGTTTGGAAATCCGGGTGAACGTCTTCGGAAGAAAAGGTGGAACCTGGATGAGCTACCAAAGTTTGAGAAGAACTTCTACACAGAACCACCTGAGGTCCAACGCATGAGTCAGGTAGTTCTTTATGGTTCATCTACACACACACACACACACACACACACACACATACACAAAGATCAAGACAGTATGTCAATGTTGTATAATTCTATCATTAAAAAAGCAATTTCACCCGTGGTTCCTCAATTTTTATGTAGTCCGATCTTAATATTACTTTTTTGTTTATGTTTGCATATCCAGTATGAGGTGGAAGAGTTTCGGAGGAAGAAGGAGATCACCATAAGAGGCACTGGATGTCCGAAGGCACTTCTGTCCTTTCACCAGGCACAATTTCCTCGTGAGTGAATTCTCATAAGACTTTTTTCTCATTTTACGTTTGGCACTCTATTTAGCATCATGCATAATTTCAAAGGCCCCTATGTGGTTAAATATTTAGAGGTACAGTTGAATTATGTGGGGGAAAATTAGGCTTATCGGTAGTTTGAAAAGGTACATTAAGTCTATTCAAATGATAGAAACAGGTCAACGGTCTAACTGTTTGGTTTGGTGTTTTCCTCCTGACAGAGTATGTGCTAGATGTGTTGATGCAGCAGAATTTCAAAGAGCCAACAGCAATCCAGTCCCAGGGCTTCCCTGTGGCCCTGAGCGGTAAGGACTTGGTGGGGATCGCGCAGACTGGATCCGGGAAAACATTAGCGGTAAGTCTGTACAGCCATTATTTCTCATGTTTGTTTTGGTACTGTAGCAGAAACGGGCATGTAATAGCTGCAAAAAGCCTATTTATACAAAACCAATACAACATTTTCTAGGAAAGAATTTAGCTGTGGGATAGTAATGTGGATACAGAAAGAAGGGAAAAGCAGTCATATTTGTTTGTTGTTCTCTGCAGTATCTTCTTCCTGCTATTGTGCATATCAACCACCAGTCATACCTAGAGAGGGGAGACGGTCCAATTGTGAGTATTGCCTGTAAAACCTTTGTTTTCAGACATTTCTGTGTGATTGAACCTGGATAATGAATCGTTTTCATTCGCCCTCTGTCCTTGTAGGCTCTGGTGCTTGCTCCAACCAGAGAGCTAGCTCAGCAAGTTCAGCAGGTGGCATATGACTATGGGAAGTGTTCCCGTATCAAAAGCACCTGTGTCTATGGTGGAGCTCCTAAAGGACCTCAGATTCGTGACCTTGAAAGAGGTGGGTACAACAAACCATAGAACTTTTAAAGCCTTTCAATCCAGTTTCCTAGTAATGGTATATTTTCTAACCCTGTAAGTCATACGTATAATTGTTTTTGAGTATGTAATCTTTTGTGTGTCTGTGTCGTATAGGAGTTGAGATCTGTATCGCCACACCTGGTCGCCTCATTGACTTCTTAGAATCTCGGGAAAACGAACCTGCGGCGATGCACCTATCTGGTTCTGGATGAGGCCGATCGCATGCTGGATATGGGCTTTGAACCCCAGATCCGCAAGATAGTCGAACAAATCAGGGTAGGAAAGAGGCTCTTGTTCTAAAGCTGTTTATTTCATGACAAAATGGAGTCCAGAATATGGAAGTCCTCTTGGGGCCTGTTCTCTGTCTTTCCTCCCAGCCTGACAGACAGACCCTGATGTGGAGTGCAACCTGGCCAAAAGAGGTACGGCAGCTGGCTGAAGACTTCCTGAAGGACTACATCCAGATTAATATTGGCGCTCTGGAGCTCAGCGCCAACCACAACATTCTGCAGATTGTCGATGTTTGCATGGAAACGGAAAAAGACGATAAGTAAGAACATAGTTTTTTGATTAGGGCGTTAATTGCGCTGATATTTGAACAAAAAAGTTCTCTAAACCTGACTTGTGTTGTTGATTCTTCCTCTTTGTCAGACTTATTCAGCTGATGGAGGAGATCATGGCTGAGAAAGAAAACAAAACCATCATCTTTGTGGAGACGAAGAAGCGCTGTGATGACCTCACAAGGAGGATGAGGCGCGATGGGTGAGAAAGCAGAAATCGGCAGTGGCGTTTGTGCAAAGGTTTATGCACAAGGTTCAAGGTATTGCCTGCTCTCAGGTCACCTTTATTATTATTTTTTCCAGATGGCCTGCCATGTGTATCCATGGAGATAAGAGCCAACCCGAGAGAGACTGGGTACTCGCAGGTAAGGCCGCTGTCATCACATTACTCAGATGCTTTGAGCATGAATATTGTTTTATTGTTTTTTTGACCCTAGCATGTGTTTTGTCTGCCTAAGTCCTGATACTATTGGGCTTTTTTTTCCATTCCTGCAGAATTTCGCAGTGGTAAAGCTCCCATTCTTATTGCTACCGATGTGGCCTCTCGTGGTTTGGGTATGTATTTATCGCCTGTATGGTTATCTCACCTCATTTTGCTGTTTTTTTTTTTTTTTTAATTAAATGTAGAGAATAAGTTTTCTCTACACTTAACCTGATATATAGAAATATTTTTATGCTTCAGTTTGTAAACGGAAATCCATGCAGACGGTCCGATGCAGCTATATCTGGAGCCATTCATTATAAGACTTGAGTTTTTATGAGTTTCTTTATTATGTCATGCTTTGTCCATTATTTTAAACAAGTGTTTTTCTAACATTTACTTCCAAAACACTCCGATGGTAAAAATAGAAGAGTTACACTTGGTTTTACAATCTGGCAAATTTCCCAAAGTCTTTGATTCCAGCTCAGAGGCTTCCAGCCTCCCGGTGGGCTGGAATATATAGTCTGTTTCTTGTTACCGCAGTTAAAAAGCTTCCATCAGCCGGGGCTCGTTGGCACGCTGCTTCCTGAAAGGGGTGTGTGGGACAGATGCTCCTGTGCACCTTGTCTTATTAACTCCTCTATGGTTGCTGCAAAAATTAAACGTCCCTCTTATATAAATTGTAGGTGCTCCTTTCGTAGCCAATCTGCAAAAATGGTGCGCAATGTGTTGTTGGCAGATGCATTCACGTAGGGTGGCGGTGGCTCATTTTTTGACAGGACTAATATGAGAAGGGGGGATAAGTGGCGTGTCTTTCTAACTAAAATTCCTTTGACTATATCCTTGTTCTTTTTTCCCCTCTTCTCCTCTCAGGGTTTGGCAACACACGGCAGCTGTAACAGTCTGCGCTGTTGTCACTGCCCCCTACGTCCCAAAAATAGAAGCTCAGCTAATTTTAAAGGGACTAAAGGCCCTCGTAGTTAAAACCTCCCCCCTGCCCACTATTGTCAGTTTATAAATCCAGCGAGCCTTCCTTGGGAGCAGCCTTAGGAGCCTGTTTGTCTGCCCATTGGTGCGTTCATAAAAGCAGACAGACAGGAGAGAGAGGGTTAGACGGGCTCGTCTGGATCCGGTCTTGTCCAGGGTCTGAGGAGGGGTCCTGCAACGCAGCGTGAGAGCAAGTGAACCAGCCGTGCCTCTTGAGGTTTAATGGTTCTGCTCCTGTCTGACGTTGCTGTTGTGGGAGGAATCCTGTCTCCCTCAGCCCCTCCTTTGAAACCAGGACCGATCGGGGAATGACTACCTTTGTAAAAACAACCTGAAGGGGGTAAGTACCTCACAGCCCCTGTCTTTTAACCCCTCTGTGAGCTCACATTTTCAGGTGTTTGCATCCAAAGCGTAGCAGCGTTTATCCTGGCACATCATCAGTTTGTTCACAAAAGGTCATGACCTTGTTTCCCTCCGACACGGCGGAGGGGGAGACGCGATTAGCTGTGCTGTCAGAGCCCCACATCTTCCGTAATAAGAAACAGACTCTGTGTCCTCACATTTAGTGACCACTGATCAGTGCGAGAAGGTCACAACGAGTATAATTATGATTATTTTGTTTGAAACGAGCTGTGTGGTGTTTGGCATGAAAAGTTGCAATGTTTCTGACCTAACAGGTAAGTTTCAACGAATACAGCCAATGGATATCGACTACAGCTACGACTCGTCTGTTTAAAGTGCAACTAATCAAATACCTCCAATACGTTAACTGACTGGAATTCATGAGAAGTAATCGGCTCTTGAACACTTTCTTGTACTGTAATATCGATTGTTCTCTACCCATAAGATGTTGAAGATGTCAAGTTTGTCATCAACTATGACTATCCCAACTCCTCTGAGGATTACGTGCACCGTATTGGACGCACGGCCCGCAGCACTAACAAAGGTACTGCTTACACATTCTTCACGCCGGGCAACTTGCGGCAGGCTCGAGACCTCGTCAGGGTGTTGGAAGAGGCCCGGCAGGCCATCAACCCCAAACTGCGTCAGCTGGTGGACTCCAGCCGAGGAGGAGGAGGAGGCGGTGAGAATGCCTAGAGCGCACAACGCGCTGGGAGGAGAACAATCATGGGAATTGGCAAAGAATTGAAATTTGTATTTGTTGGTCACAGGTGGAAGAATGCGTTACCGCGGGAGCAGCTCAAACAACCCTAACCTCATGTATCGGGAGGAGTGTGACCGCCGCATGCGCCCCGGCGGCGGCGGCGGCGGCCGCGATAATCGCAACAGCCGCGATGACGCCTCCTCCTACAGAGACCGAAGTCGAGATCAGAGAACCGGCTACAACTCCGGCTCAGAGCAGTACCAGAGTTACGACGGTGCCAGCGGGGGCTACAACTCCCACGGGGCAGTGGCGGGTCAGGATCACAGCCAGTTCCTCCAGTCTGCGCTGGCTCCGCCCACAGGCGGGCTGCAGCCCCTCATGGCTCAGTTTGCCCCTCAGCAGCCGCCACTCATGAGTTTCGTAGGGCAAACGCCCTACGCTTTTGCCTCCCCACCCCCTCCACCCCCCTCCCGGCGTTACACCTACGAGTAACTAGAAGAGTGAGTAATAGCATCCGATTAATGTTCTGTTTTTAAGGAAAATTTATTACCCCCAGTTTCTATATTCGAGGGAGGGAGTGCTTGTATTTTCTCCGTTTTTGTACTTTTTGATATCTCTTCTTTGGATAAGGGTTCCATTTTATTCACCCTCTGCAATAGAAACTTCTGATTCAACTTGAGCTGATAGTGGTGAAGTGTTGAGGGACAAAACCTGTGAACATCATCACATTCCAGTCACGTCTCATTGCTGCGGCCAGTTCGGATGCATCTGGAGTAACATTAGACTCACTGTATACATTCATGTCCTTCAGTGTCTTAGGCTGATAATCGTAGTGTTTGCCTTTGTATTGTCAAATTCTCTGCTCTCTCTTTAGTTTTAGTCATTAGTTAGTAAGCCCTTGAGCTAAATGCAGATTCATTTCCATTTTTGGGTAAATAGAAGGCATGCTTCTTTTTTTCTGTTCTTCACTAAAAAAAAAAAAAATGTTTTTTCAAATCCCATTAAAGCATTTATACATTACAGCTATTTTGCATTTTATACAGCCGATTTTCATTCTCACCCTCAGAAATGGTCATAAGCTTTGGGTAGTAACCGAAAGAACAAGATCAATTATCCTAAAAAGGAATTAACATGACGTGATCAAGCTGAAAAGTAGTGAGCTGTTCACCGGTTCCACCTCATAGCAGCGAGTCAAGAGGCAGCGGTTTCTGAACATGTTTATTAACACTGAGACCACGTCCTCAACAGCATCAGAATAGAATTTCACTTTCTCAAAAGTAGATTTAAATCATCTCATTTAAACTGAGTTTATGGAAACAGCCAAATAATATAAAAGTGAATGAAAAGTGATGCTGACTGATCAAATGTGTTGATTCTGACCTTTCAAACTTTTAGGTTTACACTTGACGTGTCTTCAGAGACAGTAGACCAGCATCTTAACATTACAGAGTGATTTGGAGGTAAATCAGACCGGTCAGGCACGTGTGGTAGAATCAGTGGATGGCAGTAACTCGAACATCTTTGGACAACAGATGGGAAAGACTAACGTGATGATTCCATGTGCAAAATGGGGAAAAAAGTGCAGGAATAGAGTCCCAAATCATAACGATAAAATCAACAAAAAAGTGCAAGAATAAAGATAATAGAACACAGGGGGAGGGGTCTTTCTTCATCACATCTTCACTTAGGTTGGCCAATTAGAACTGGCCAAAAAAAAACAACAAAAACACAAAAAAAGTAATTTGTTTTTTTAAAAAAAGAGCTACCACTCTGATATGTGAGAAACCCACTTTTATCATCAGAAGCAGGTTTGCTGCAGTTGAGCAGGACGTCCTCTAACGAACTGGGGGGGACTCAAAGGTGACATTACATCAATGACTCCATGTTGGGAAAAAGAGACGTGAACATGAGCCAAAACAGCAAGCGTGTGCAGGAAGGCACCGAGTAGAAGCCCAGTTGGCAGCCCGAACAGAAGCTCCGGACCGTCACAGCTTCCCCCAGGTGTTGGGCGGAGGGAACTGGTCCACGTCACCAGATTCGTCGTGCGCTTTGTCTCCCAGGTTAAAGGTCAGCTTGTACCGCAAGCGAACCTTCTCCTGTAATGCGAGGAGAGGGATTGCTTAACGTCAGCCTTGGCATTCTGTGGAGGCGTCATGTGATCAGGTACCTTGTGGGGGTTTGCCAACAGCAAAATCTGCGTGACAGCGGCTGGAGACCGGATGGGATTAAAGGCTGGGAGCTCCGAACTGGAGGGAGGCAGCAGCTTCACCCTCATAACCTGGGGAAGAGAGGAATTTCAACACACACGTCCGCTGTTTTTAGATTCCCTGACTTGAAAACGAGCAACCTTCAGCACCCTTTCAGCTGCCCTCAGAGTTAGTCTGCCTACCTTTGGTACGGCTGCCTGGAAGCGGATGTGGGTGACGGGGGTGGGGGCTGAGGACAGCATGGAGATGATCACCACCAGCACGTCGGGCCGGGACGGTGGACAGTCCCGCGCAAAGGTGAACAAAACGCGCAAGCTGTGTTTGTCAAACACAGTCACAGGTAACAGACTACCTGGAACAGATTCACGGAGCAAGGGGAAAACGCAATTTAAGGGTTGACTTTTTGTATTTTGTTAGTTCGCGTCTGTGAGTAGAGAAATAAAACAATAACACGGATTGAGAGAGATGCAAATCGCCTTTTAGAGGCCTCACAGATAACCATCAATACGCACCGGAGTTGAAACTCCCACCAAAAAGAACTGACATACATATGGTTGGGCTTCAGGGCTCGCGCTTACTGGGTTTGATCGATTCCAGCGGCACGCTAACGTCAGCCAGAGAGATGCTGTCGTAGGGATCAGCAGCGCTGAGACTGAGACTGGAGAGCAGGATATCAGGAGTCCCCGACTGGTCGGCCCGACTGGACGCGGGGGGTAAAGCAGGCTTGGCGTTGGACTTCTGGAGATCCCGTAGGGTGACTCTGGAGTGAGGCTGGAGCTTATCCCTGCACCCACAGGAACAGACGGTGGTGCTAGCTGTGAGCCCTCGAAAGGAAACCTAGCAGACTCACCATTTGACCTGCTGGCTCTCTGGAGGCAGGGCCTGCTGGAGCATCGTCTTCCCCAACAAATCCAGCTCTTCCATGGGTTTGGGCGGGGCAGGGGCCACCCCTACGGGTGGGCCTGAAGGTGCTTGGCCCTTAGCTGGGAGCAAGACTATGGGAGGGACCGACTAGGAAGACAAGAGGGTTCCATCAGAAGTTTGGGAAAGAAAAACATGGCTAAAACAAGGGAGTAATCAGGGTTTTAATTCTACTAGCTCTTACACGCATTGGCGGCTGGTTTTCACACACAGGTTTTCTACTCAGGCATTAGACATGCGAGAAGGTTCTGCTGATGTGCTTAGGAACCCTTACCTGAAACATGTCTTGAGAGACACAGTTTTCTGCTACATTCAGCCCTAATAAAAGAGAGAAACCAAACATCTTACTGAAATGTATTGCCTTATGGTTTTGTACATTTGATATATCATGTGGCGCTGTAGGGGCCCTGGTGCTTCTTTTTTGTACTGTGGCCAGATGTGACCCCCAGCTGTGCAGGCTTTGCTGACTTCTATGGTTTTTTTTGCTTGTTAAGAGCCTGCTCGTCTACGTTTCTATTTACGAGCCAGCTGTTTTTCCCCTTTCTCTTGTCTGCGCTCACCCAGAGACGCGAGTTCATCGTCTAAGAGGCTGCTGCCTGCGTTCTGGGCGAGGAGCTGCAGGCTGGAGCTTTCAGGGTTGGGTGGTGCTGTGCTGGGTGGTGCGCCGAGCCCCATCAGATCTACCAGGGCTGAACCTGGTACAAACAGAGCATATCTGTTAGCATCTTCTGAACAGACCTGTAGGATAACACACACACACACACACACACACATGCACGTACTTGGCTGTTGTGCGGTTGCCTCGTCTGCTGATACCTCCTCCCCTTTCACCAGCTGTCTGTACAGGTTGATGACCTGAGTCAGGCTGTCATTGGCCTGCAAGATATCCGCTGGAAATGAAAAGTTAGCGCGTCTTTGGATCAAAAGGCAGCTCCCTTCATCTTAGCGGAGTTTGGGGCTCACCTAAGGCTTCGTCATTATCTTCCGTGTCACCGGCTAGTCGGAATAGCGTGGGCCTCATCTTCTCACAGCGCTGGTAAAGATCCTGGAAACAGACACGCGCTCATGACCCGGCCGCTCTTCTGCCGAGCTTGCGCAGCTGGCCTGAATGTGCCGTCGTGCTGACTTTAATGAGCTCCCGGTGGCTCTGCGAGCAGCTGTCTGTGCTGTAGCCCTGCAGCAGCTGGCTCAGGAGGGCGACGCTCTCCTTCACCTCCAGGATGGCGTTCGTCCGCTTTGACACTTTCTCTACTCGTTTTTGGTCCTGGGAATAAAATGACAAAAGCTCAGCGTGACTCTGCATCGAAAATCCTACAGAGTGCAGCGATAAATACTGTTGGAATAATTAGAGTTTTATAAAAAAAAAAAAAAAAAAAAAAAGAAGCAGATAGTATTAGCTTGGACTATGCTAATAATGTGAGCATCCTGTGTAATATGTGCTTTTAGAAATGGTAAAAGAAGAGCGATAAACTTGCCGGCGGGCCCACATACTGGGTTCACATGGAAAATAAACGTGAAGACACACCTCCTGCACCATTTCCTTTATTAGCTTGTTTGCTGCTCTTAAATCGTCGGGGTTGGTGCTGTTCAACAAACGAGACAGCGTCTATAAAAGCAGGGCAGGACAAAGTTGGGGGAGGAGGAGAAAGAGGAAGAGAGCTTTGTGAAACATCAACCCCTCAATGACTTTGACAGGTTTATTTTAAGATGTTACGGCTGCGAGACGTTTTTCATGAATCAGACAAAAAAACCTGATGCCACCTGTTTCTATTATGGGAAAACACACCAAATACCTCTTCCTCATCTTTGCATACCTTGGATTTCTCCTCATCCTCAAAGATGGCACTGGATGCTTTGGGTGGCGGTGGTGGAGGCGGGCTCTCATTGGGAAGAACGGGATCCTGCAAGACGATTCCTGCGGGAGCAGACGGGCACATATTAGCCCCTGATTAGACCAGCTTCCCTCTGGTTTATTACAGACAGATTTACATCACAGTCCTGCCTGAGTACAGTTGCTGCATCAACTCTGACGTAAAGCAGAAGAGAACACATCCTGTGAAAGCTGACTTTATCCAACCCCTCCCCACCAAAAAACAACAACAAAAACAGGTTCTAAGCAGTGACCTTGAGTTCACCCATGAAAAAAGAGAAGTGGAGACATCTGAGAAACCAAATAACAACCATCAGTGACAGCAAAGAAAATGAGATCTTTTTAACTTCTGGAGAGCCTCACCCTGTTTTTTCAGCATACAATAGGCATCTGCTATTTTGGTTTCCTCAGGGAGCTTCACAGTCCAGAGGTACAACATTTCCAGCACCTTCTTCTTCACCGGCTCCGGGGCCCTGGAACCTAAATACTACACGGGAAAGAAATCTACCGGTTACTTAAAAACGGAGTTATTAAAAATCTAGACACCTAAACTGGATTTTTCTGAGCTTTCATTACTTTCGTAAGTGAAGTAAAGTCAAAGTTTACTGCACTTGCTGTTAATCTTCAGCAAAACAGGAATCGGTACCTTGGGGGAAACCACTTTGATGAGCTCGTTGAGAAAGCGGAACTTCCCCACTTCACCGCAGAATCGCTTTCCACCGTTCTTCACGCATGCCTCCAAAACCTTGGAACGATTTTTTTTCCTTTTAACCTCAGTGCGTTTCTGAAAGCAGGATCTCCTTTGTCGTGGCGACGGGCGAGGACTTACTGTAAGCGCCTGCAGGGCCTCCCACTCCTGAGGCGACTGGATTTTATGGGCCAGGAGTCTGGTTGCCAGCTGAGGCCTGATTGATTCAACAAATTTAAACAGCACATTTTGACAAACAAGAAAAAGAAGAAAAAGCGCAAACAATACTCCGACGTGCCAGAAACACTCGGCGAAAATCAGCTGCATTATGAGGAATGCTGTCTTCTCTGTCTGTGTGGGGAAAGTTGTGTGTTGTTGGTGGTACGAGCGTCTCACCCGTCGGGTTCGTCGTTGAGCTGATCACAGAAGCTCTTGATGTTGTCCCAGTCAGTCTCTTTATTTAGAGGGTTGGTGGCTTTGTCTACAAAAAAACACACGCAACAGAGGTATATTCTGCATGTGCTGCACAGGCATTTCTGATTCCCCGTTAGGGAAAGTTGTCAAATGTCGAGTTAGTTTAAACTGCTGAAGTTTCTGAAGTCAGACTTTTTGCAGGAAGTGACAACGTGCACTACCTGCTTTTACCAACAGAAAACTGACACAAATCAGTTTCTTCAACTAAGTTACATCATAAATTAAATGCACTGCTGTTATTTAACAAGCGGAAGTAGATTGTGTTGTTACTTGGAAAAAGATAGCATCTTAATCCGACAGATTGTAATAGTAACTAGGTGGGGGGGGGGTTTAGCATTCATAGATTTATGATCTGGTTTGTAACATTTTAACACCATGTTTTCAATGCAATGAAAAGTAGTCTGTGACCACCAGAACAGAAACTTCGAGTAGGAGTTTTGTGTTTTGTCGATGCACTTTTTGATCGGTTGTTTCTTTATTGGCTGTCAGCAAATCATTGCTCGTTTTCTTTGACTGGCGACTACAAATTCTGACAGAGATCGTGACTTTATAAAAACTCAGAGCCTAAAGTTAAACCTTTCTGACAATGTAAATGTGACACGGTAGGGTACCGTGAGTTGACTTACTGATGCGAGACTCTAGGGTAGTCTCATCTACGGGCGCCGCCGCCATTTTTCTGGAATACCAACCAAGTGCCAAATATCGCGTCATTTCGTCACATATCGCGAGATTAGAGCGTCAGCTCTACCTTATATTGTTTTGACAATTGCCGACTGCGGGATTTTATATGAAAGAACAAAAATGAAGAATACAATAATTCATATATATATATAAACATACATTTTAGTCAATAAATTTTGTTCATGTGTAGGTGCACTTTAATGATATACTTATTCGGGTTTTTTTATTTCTTTGTTTATGTTCCCGAACAACCAATTCCGCTTTAGATTGAGCTCAGCACCGCCCACCAGATTCGCTTCTATTCTATAGCGAAACAGAAATGAATAAATAAGGAAATAGTATACGTAAATGTTTATTTATTTACGTGCATGCATGCGGCCTTTTTTTGGTGCGCTACAGTTCTAAATACTTTATGTTTAATAGTTTTTAGGCTTAAATACTCAGAGACGCAAGAATGAATGGCTACTGTTTAATTACAGGGCCCAAATTGTAAAGTCACTGCTTTACTTGGAGAAGCTCTCGATCTGCCAGCAGAGGATTAGGCTGAATTACATCAGATTAAAGTTCAGGTGCTGTTTTTCTCTGTTTAAATCCAAATTTTTATCAAAAGGAATATTTCAATCAAATTATATATTAAAATGATGTGACATAAAAATGAATCCTGTCCTCAGGGAGCCATCCAGAGTAAAAGAATCCTTTTGTTTTCAATTTTAAAGAACTGATGGTGAACAAGAGTGTGTGTTTGAATATTCTTAGATTTCTCCTACAATAAAATCTGAGTTGTGTAACTGTGGCTTCAAATGAGGGCACTATGTTCATTCTGCAGGAACACAAATCGTGTTTCATAACAGCAAATGTCACTCGTATAACAGAAAATCTGTTTATGGTACCACTACTAAGTTAATAGGAGAAGTTTTTGTGTTTTGGTATCTTTCGTCTGATGTCAGTGCAAATATAAATAGGAAAAGCACAATATAACCATCTCTTTATTGTTTCCTAATTACCATTTCCTGACATTTTAATTGAAATCAATTCATAATGTTTAGAGTTATTTAATAATTGTTATTTTAATCAGCTTCATTATGTAAACTAGTGTATCCCCTCCGATTGTTCTATCAAAGCAGTAGAACCAGCATGGACCCGACAGCCACGACGCTAACCTGGCACAGCTCATAGAGGAAAAGTTCTTCCATCCAGAGCAACCAGACTTCTACTCTGACTTTTACTGGTGAAAACTGTCCCAGAACCTTCTTGTGGCCTCAGGCTTCACTGTCCTTTGGGATGGGATGATTGTAAGACGGGCTGCCGACACTCAGGTGGCCGGGAAAGAAGGAAGGAATGTAGGGGATGACGGCCATGAAGGGGCTGCCCAGCGGGCTGTGGTCTGTGGGAGTCATGGGGATGACGATGTCGTCCTGGTCCCACACGTGGAAGGCGTTTGGGTGTGAGTGGGTGAGGGCAGTGGGCATGTTCAGGGGGCTGATTCCCTCCGCTGCCTTGCTGTCTTTGCTCAGGTCATCATCAAGCGGGCCCAGTAAACAGTCTGTGGACAGAAACAAGGGAATGAGTCCAAACACTGTTCCACCACTACTGATAATCATTTGTGACGTCTGCTGGAGGCACCAGCAGCTTCTGTCTCAGGGATGCAATATTTTTACTGTTTATTCCAAACGTGTTTGAAACCTGGCCACTGATAGAGAAATATTCTAATGAAGTGCTCAGGTACCTGTTATATCCAGCATGAGATCTTTGATGAGGTGCCCAACGATGGCGTAAGCCACAGCAACAACGACCAGAGCGGCCATGATGAGGTAGAGAATGGGTTTAGGTATCTGGATGAGGTCTTTCGGGGGAGGCTTGTAGTCCTTATAAAGTGGTTCCCCATTTTGGACAAAGTGCTGCGATGAAAGTCCACTTTGGTCTGTGTAGTTCAAGCGGTCCATGTTCAGAGTCTTTGCTTCTGGTGCTGAAAATGGTCAAAGATCTGTTCGCTGGCTGGCTGTCAGGACGCCCACTAAAACACAAAGGCAGACAAGGCATTCTACTATAAGACCATTCAAAGTTTAAAGCAAACTTACTTAACTCTTACTTTTATGTGCTTACAGGGTGGAAAAAAAAGTTACAGACATTTATAATAAAAAATTAAATAGTGATTACATGTACCCACCTGTCATAATCAGGACTGGATTTTCCAGATGAAATATTCAAAGTATTTTAGTGCCAATTTACCAAAATAGTTCTAAATTATATCCACAAGCAGCTTCATCCCTGCAGCAGGCTTTTAGACAGTTGACAGTCTGTGCTGTGTCTCTCATGATGGGATTATCCAAACTGTGGGTGGTTACAGGGGAGCCAGCTAAGGATTATGCTTCCAATCACAGCAAAGATCAGTCACTCCCTCATCCGATTTAATCCACCAAGCAACCCAAAGGGATAAAAAGACAGGGAAAAACAACTGGGTGGGCCCCATCACTGTGGAATTTACTTACATTTTTATGTTAAATATTGGATAAAATGTCACTATTATCAAAAGCACTGTCACAAACCATGTAACACAAAATAATTTACATCACACACCTCTCACCTTCTATTTTTTCCTTTTGACCTTTTTCATTGTTTTGCAAAGGCAGGTTACATATTAATATGTTTATTATGTATAAATTTCCACATTAAACCTAATTTATTCTGTTTTAAAAAAGCCATGAAGTTACAATAACTTTACCTGTTATACGGGCATCGTCCGCTTTTCAATTTGAGCAAGTGAAAAAATGCACAAACAATGCAGTAATAAACTCTTTTCATATAAATGTTTAATTGTATATTTTATATAAACGTACCTGCATTTCTCAGTGTATTAAATAATCGAATTTTTAAAAAAGAAATCTGGCCAAATTAAGCGGAAGTGAAGCCGAGTTTGCCGTTGCGGGGCAGCGGTCCCTGCTGTCCTCCACGCCGGCAGGGGGCGCTGTCGGAGCCGGCCGGGTGGACCCTGTAGGTTCACTGTCGCGTAAAACGACGACAGACGACGGTGGAACCGCTGTAGTGCAACGAATCTGCCACTTTAAGATAGCTAAAGTGATTAATAATCACTGATTACATCAACATTTTTTACTGACAACCTATTGTTACAAAGGCGAAGATATCGGCCGTGTTTTAACTGAATGATCACGGTCAAAGTTCGGTCTGGGACGCCGTTATCGCTGTTCTGATAGGATGAATTACAGCGAGCGGACAGCCAGCGAGCTAGCGCGCGGCTAGCAGGCTCCCCCGCCGGCTGCTGCTGCATGTTCGCTGCCGGAACGTCGGGTGTAGCCCGGCTCTCGCCCCGTCATCGACGCGCAGACGAGGACTCGATGATTCGCGTCCTTCTGGCCCGCATGGGACAGTAAATCGGACCGCCTTCGCCGGGAATAGAGGACAGAAAAGGGCAGTATGATGGGATCTTTGAGGGGTCTCCAGGAGTGGTGCCGAACGCAGTGCGAAGATTACAACGACGTCTCCATAAAGGACATGTCGGCGTCCTTCCGGGACGGTTTGGCGTTTTGTGCCATAATTCATCGTTTCAGACCGGAGCTCATGTAAGTTAATTAGATAAGATAAGATAATTATTGTCTAACACATCACATTGGTTATTATTTACTAACAAAGCTGTTTTTCCTCCCCCTCATTATTTGGACTTTGTTGACCTCCCATCATTTTTTTCAAAGTTCAGTAACTAAATGCTGCATCACGAGCTCGGAAATTAGTTTAAATAGGAAGAACAAAAAAAGGCTTGTTTAAAAAAGTTTCCAGATTTTTTTTTTAATTGGTGTGTTAGTGTGAAAGCTGCCCTGGTGTTATTAACTGGAGCTGACAAGCTGTAACAACACATCTTCCATCTGCAACAACAAGTCACCAAATATGCAGAATTCAAAATACCTTGAATGCGATTAAAAGGAGAAGATGGCATGACCTTTTTTGTTTTTTAAATGTTTCTTTTTAAAATCCATTTCAGTATTACTAACATACTTGTTAGGATGCTTCTGTAGACTGTGTAAGAATTTTTTTAAGAAGCCATTTTGTTTTAGGGTGACAACAGCGAGTTGTTGGTTAAAAAAAACCAATCAAGACTTCAAGAGCAGATTTTAGAAAAGCATCCATGTTGCTTGAGGTTCCTTTACTGTCCTTGAGGGGAAAAATACTGTGATGGAAAAATGAGGTATGTTGTTTGTGCTGCATCTTCCCCCCAGGTGGTCCAGACGTGAGGGCGCGAGTTCCACTGTCCCTGAACTCATGAGCAAACCTAGACGCTAGTCTTCCGGTTACTGAGAGACCAGTTGGCGAGCGACAGCGAGTAGTAGAGGGGAAGAAATACCAAATATTCACACCCAACGTTCAGCTGGCATCCTGTCGTGTAGCTGAACCTCTATCTGAGACATCCTGTCACACTAGGAGAGTGTTGGCGCGGGCGGCTGTTGCGCTGCTGTCTGCAACCCCTGTACGTCTGTTGCGCTGCTGTCTGCAGCCCCTGTACGGCTGTTGCGCTGCTGTCTGCAGCCGCTGTACGGCTGTTGTAGATCACACTCACGTGCAGGGATGACACAGCAGCAGCTCGTGTTCTCATCCTAAAGTATGCCCAGGACAGGGCAGGACATCTTGGCTGGTTTAGGAGGGATACAAGAACAACTTTGGTGCTTTTCAGGAAAATCCTCTTCACCTCGACAGCCGTGTCAAGCAACGTTGTCAAGGCTTCCACATTTGCAGATTTGTGGGACAAATAAAGGGGGGGGGGGTTGTGTCAGACTGACACAGAATTAATTGTTCCCTCAAATTCTAACTATGCGGAATTTAAATGCCTTTCACACACACATCAGTAGCCGTCCAAAAATAAATCTGGGAATGAGACTTACTGAGTCACTACGGATTTAATTCACAGTTGAGCTGACAGATCTGTTCTGTCCACACTGCCGATGAGTCCTGACAGTCTGGCTTAACTGTCTTCCCTTCCTTTCCTTCTGTTCGGTGCGTTTGGGGCCGCGTGAGCTGGATGAAATGCAACACAGGTCACTTTGTGCTGCTCCAACCACATTCTTCCCCTCTGACTGTGCTGTTCTTCTCCGACTGCGCGTGCACTAACACTGACATGTGCACGCCCGCTGCCAGAACACCTTAGACGTGTTCCAGCTTTACTGCAGGATGTTTACCGGCGGGAGGACGCTTTTCGAGGAGGAGCCTTGTGATTATAAGCCCATCATTCCTGTTTCACTCCTTCTTTCCATTTGTCCTGGCACCATTCCCATCGGACACGGTTTAAATGTGGTTCCGGAGGAAGCGGCAGCTGGTGGAACTTAGCTGGCTTCCGTGTCTCTGCTTTTGTCAGTGGGCGCGTTTAGCGGCTCATGAAGCCATACGTAAAAATGGGTCAGGGAGCTAAAAACAGCCTGACTGAGGTGGGAGGGGGCTTGACGGTCGCCAGCGCTTCCTTATGTTGTCTTTTTGCGTGACTCTTCTGTTCTGTCGTTTCAGAGACTTCGCCTCGCTGTCTAAAGAGAACGTCTACCAGAACAACCAGCTGGTGAGTCCATTTAACAGTCAGCCACGACGTTCCCAGTCGAGCGTAAACTGTCCATATACTTGTCTGCCATCTTCTTGAGAAGTGTTGGCGTTTCACCTGTAGGGAGCCTGAGAGCAAACAGGCAGTTGGAAGGTTTGAAAGACCAACCTCAAGTCCAGATGCTGACCGTGCAGCTCTGGTGGATTTGGTAGATAAAACTGGCAAAAACGGGCTTTTTTTTTCCCTTGTGGGTTTTTTTTTTTTAATTTCCACATCATCTGTACGTCAGCAGTAATCTCCAGATTGAAACAGGGATCTTCTACTTACTTGTGTGAGTAAAACACTGGTTGTTTTTGACATTTAGCAGCATGGGGAGAAACACAGGAGATTCCACAGGCGCTGGTGGTGATCAACCCGCTCAGAAGAGCAGCTGCATCCCCAACACTCTGACCTAGACATGAATTTAACACGTGGAATGATAAAAAAGAGAGTCTTAATTACCCTTCCATCCACATGGGAGCCTGGTTTCAATCTGTTCTTTAAAACGATAGCTAAACCTTTAATTAGGCAGTTCATGAAATACTGTGACGTGTTGACTGGCACCGTTCATTCAATTTCTTTAGCGTGTAATTTGAACCCAAATGTTTTTGACTCAGCCAGAAACGAACAGAGTCTCCTATAAAGGCTGTAGGTTTAGGTCTTGTGCATTTGTTGACTGGATTGTTTCCTCGCCAGCCGGGTTCACGTCAGCGTTACATTAGCCGTCCGATCTCCCACAGCCTCACTGGAATTCTGCCGTAGACTCGTTGTTATCGTCAGAGGACCAAACCAGGGCGGTAATAACTGACTGAGGAGTGTGTGTGTAACGCTGAGCGCTGGGGGCTGAGCTATGCCGTTCTTCTACTCTTGGCTCCAGTTTGAGCTTCATGTTAAGCTTTAAAAACAGGTTTGCCGATCTCTGCTTGTACTGTTCCTATTAGCGTATTTACATTCTTGCTAGTTTCTTACCGCTTTGCTCATCTCAAGGCGTTTGACGTGGCCGAGACTCAGCTGGGGATTCCGGCCCTGTTGGATCCAGAAGACATGGTCTCCATGAAGGTGCCCGACCGGCTCAGCGTCATCACCTACGTCTCCCAGTACTACAACTACTTCAACAACAAGTCTCACGGTACGAGCGCGTTGGAGTCCCTGTCCGCCTCCGCCCCTCATCCGATGGAGCACCTTTTGACAGCCGTCATTCTCTCCGCAGCAAACCCCCCCAGTATGAACAGACTGAACAGCATCACCCTCACCGGACCAGCTCAGAAAAGGCCCCTGACCCCTTCAGACGACCAAGCGGCCCCATTCGAGGTAAGAGACAAGAAACAAAACCTAGTCTCAGGAAATAAACAGCAGTAACCCTGCGCAGGACTTGGTTACGGTTCTAAGTGTTAATAACAGACACAAGTTCATAAGAAGTTGATGTCATGTAGTGTTTATGTGTATAAATTAGCATTCTGCACTATTGTTGGACCAGATCAGATGTTTACAACACAAATATCTCCCCGCTTCCGCTACAGAAAGGTATACAATACCCACATAATTACTCTGTTATGACCGCCTTCCTGTGTGTGTGTGTGTGTGTCTGTGTGTGTGTGTGAGTGTGTTGTAAGCAACAGAGCTAGAGTCTGTAAAGCTAGTCTCTCTGTCCTGTCTTTCTTTGTCTTTTCTATGCCTCCGTCAACCCTGTTCCATATTCCCATGCACTGGCATCTTCCTCTTTCATTTCCATCCTCCCTTCTTTCCTCAGATGGAAATTCATCCCACCCCCTCTTTTTCCTGCTCTTCTTCCTCCTCATTCCTGACCTCCCTCGCGTTCTCTAGTCCTGAGACCAGACATTAGGAATCGGGGTGGCGTTAGAAGGGAAGGAGAAAACGGTTATATCACTCCTTCTGTTTCTAACCAGCTGTTAAAATACCAGAACTGATGAATATTCCACTGCTGCTTTTTTTGGTTTTTGCATAATATTAGCCAATGACAACAAAAACCCGTGTTAAATGTCATGTGTAAAGCGTGACTCCTAAAAGCACTTAATAAATTTGATTTTTTTAAAGTAATGAACCGGAAAACTGCGTGAAGATAAAGTAGCCCCAGATATGGTTTGATTACCACATTCAGCGGTCCACGTCTCAGATCCTGCCTCTGTGTGGTCTACCCCTTCCTCCATTAATCGTCATCTCTTCTCCAACCCCCCCTCTTCCCCCACCCAAAACCCACAATGTGGACACGTAAACCAGCCTAGCCAGCCCGCGGAGGCGGGTGGAGAAGCGGCTCCATCGGCCAAACGTAGCGTGCTGAGCAGCACCTGCGCTGCCTGTCACGAGCACGTCCACCTGGTGCAGAGGTTCCTGGCAGACGGCAAACTCTACCATCGCAACTGTTTCAGGTGATGGTTGTTTCAAATGCTCGTCCGCGCATTATCCTGTATCAGCGCAGCGGTGGAAGATCAGGTTCCAATCTTTAAGAGTTGTGCTCTTGTGTAACCTCTAGCCCAGGTCTTGTTGACAGATAGATCAGCACTTTTCGAATTGTCGTACTTGGCTCCCTCTAGTGGTCCACAGAAGTATCACAGAAATATAGAAATATAATAAATATAATTATTGACAGCAATAGCATTATTATTGTACATTTAAAAAGAGCTTTTACTCAACTGTTATCGTTGTTGTCTCAGGTGCTCGGAGTGTCACAGCACTTTGCTTCCCGGATCCTACAAATTAGAAAGCAGCTCTGGGGTGCTGGTCTGCACCCATCACGTGACCAAGCAAATGTCGGCCCATCCCAACGCCAGGCCGGATCTTTCCAAGGGACCAACCGCAGTTCAGTCTGCCAGAATCGGTCGCAGCACCGTCGTTCACGCTTCGCTGTCTGAGAGGGAAGCGGAGATGGTCTCACCGGGCGGTGACTCGGTCACGGTCCCCGCCGTGGGTCCGAACGACGAGGCCCCGGCTGGGAAATCTGCCGAAGCCAGTGGAGAGAAAGAGGAGGCGCCCCGGCCCTCGACTCCCCCAAACCCGTTTGACGAGAGCGACGAGGAGGAGGAGAAGGAGGAGGACGATTCCGGATCCACAGCCAACTCTCTCTCTTCTACACCTGCTGGCCATCACCAAGGAGCGACCCGGCCGGTTCCAGCACCCCGCCGGGTGTCCGAACCCACTCCTCCTCCCCGGCCTGCCCCCCGCGTCCGCCTGCTGCGCGCACAGAACGGTCAGTGGTTTTTACGTGGCGGTTCTAGTAAATATAGGCGGGAAAAACACCTAGACCCCCATTGATGTGACCCCTTGACCCCTACTGATGTGACGTTCCAGGTGAAAGCCAGAAGCCCCCCACTCCTCCGAAGCCTCGCGAGCGCTCCCAGTCTCCCGGAAGGTAACGCCTCTGCTGACTATCTGTTTTTCCGTCCGCTGTTTCATTCCATCCGTCTGAGACTCCGTGTCCAGGTGTGGATCTGCTCGTCTTCCCCCGTGTGACCCCTCCATCTGTGTCTGTCTCACCGTCCAGCTTGTCCAGTGGCACCCATAAACCCAAAGACCCCCCTTGGCTCGCCTTGGTCCAGTCAGAACACAGGAAGAAAAAAGCCCCCGCCCCCCCCGCCGCCGGACAGGCCACACCCCCAGATTCAGGCTCTCTGTCCTCTCTCAAAGGGGAGGAGTCCGGACCCAGCACGCCCCCGTCACCCGCCAACCCCTTCGATGAAGACGACGAGGAAGGGGAGGAAAACCGCACAGCGGAAGGAGGGGGGGGCGAGGGAGCTGCCCTCCCGGCGACGCTGGTCGCCGGGCACCCCTGGTACAGCATCACGCAGGCGGCTGACGCTCCGGGGGCTGACGACCCCCCCGCTGCTGGCAGCTGGTCTCGTTCGGCCAGCCCCGGGGGGACCAGGAGCAAGAAGAGGGCGGCCCCGCGGGCCCCGCTGCCCCCCGCAGGTACCCACCCCGCCTGGGATCAGCTACGACAGGCTGATCCGGAGCGTCGCCACCCTCCGATTCATGATCAATAGGTCTGCGCTCGCAAGGCTCGCCCCGCAAGGAGGGAAGGTGGAAAAACGGAGGTCGGTTCCTCCGTCAGGCAGCTCAGAACCAGCCAGCCTCACGCGCTCCCAGAACCGCACCGACGCTCTTACCTTATTGTTTCGTGAAGATGGTGACCTCACCAAACAATAACCGCTTTATTGAAAAGGAAAATGTTTATTTTTTTTGCTCCATTTGCACCTTTTTTTTCAAATGTGTTTAATTTTGAGGTTTTTGTTTTTTGAACTCTAAAATAAAGGCCCCTTTTTACTCCCTGGGCTAGTTTACCGGTAAAAGAGCTAATTGTGCTCCCAGCTAAACGTATGGAGGAGGAAGGCTATAAGACACCAGCTCCACTTCTTTTTGGACCTTTTACTTGGAAGAAATCTTTAGTTTGAATATCTCCGAGGTGCCGTGTTGGAATGTTAACATCAGTATTTCCAATTAGGAGAGTGAAACCGTCGTTTGTAAACTTCTACATTAAGTATCCTCTAAGTGTTCATTGTTATGCTTCCTGTCTCTGCTTTATCCTCCCACTGCCTCAAATTCCACCTCCTTTCTTTTTTTCTGATGTCCTTCCTCTGTGTGGCCCAGTTCTTCCTCACTCTGAGCCCTCCTCTTGCTCTCCCTCTCCAGCTCTCAGTACCGACAGCCTTTCTTCCAGTTCGGACCGGAGCTCCTCCCAGCTGCTGGCGTCCAGCGGCGACCCGCTGCCCGTCTTCACCAAAAGCGTGTCGGAGCCCTCCATCTGCTCGCCCTGTGACCCCGCGTCCTCGCCAGGCGCCTCCCAGAGCCTCCGCCCCGCTCCCACGCCACCCAACGCCACCTCAGCTCCGGCCACGCCGCAAACCGGACGCAGCTGTGGGACGGGAGCCGCTCCAGGCGGCGCCGGCCCACCGGCCCCAGGTGGAACCCCAACACACAGCAAGGTGAGTCCACCTTCAGCAACGCAGTACGACGCGTTAAACACAGGAGAATTCACATCTGGGGTCTCTTTAGCGGACCTGCAAGGAGAACCCCTTCAACAGAAGAGCCTCCCCCTCCCCCTCCAAGTCAAACAACAGGCCCCCAAAAGGCCCCCGTCCCGCCAGACCCCCGGCCCCCGGCCACGGCTTCCCTCTCATCAAACGCAAGGTAGGAACAGCCGGGATTCCCGGCTGGTTTGGGCCTCAGCGGCCTTTGACCCAGCCCTTCCTCCCAGGTGCAGTCGGACCAGTACATCCCCGCCGAGGACATCTACGGGGAGATGACGCAGCTGGAGCAGCTGCTGGACAGCCTGGAGCAGACGGGCGTGGAGCTGGAGAAGAAGCTGAGGGACAACCCCAACGGTGAGGCGCACAAGTCGTCAGATTTACCGACCTGCAGGGATTAAAACGGCGCACAAACAGAAAGAAAGACACCAGCCCAATTTCTTTTTTACGTGCAAGAGGGGACGACAGCGCGCTCGCAGTGGTCGCTTCCTTCGCCTCCCAAGATGCTGTCCCTTCTTGCAGTTTTTATAGGGGGTGGTTACATTTACAGGTCACACCAGGTTCACAGTGCTCAGTGCTCTGATGACCCATTTCCTCCTAAAGCGGCATGACGGACTTGTGTTTTTGGCAGATGAGGATGAGGAGCGCCTCCTGGTGGACTGGTTCACGCTCATCCACGAGAAACACCTGTTGGTGCGCCGAGAAGCCGAGCTGGTCTACACGTCAGTGCCGCGCAGCCGCGCCCGCGCGAGCATTCCGCCGTCCCTTCCCTTCCTTCTGGGCGTCATGAATGTTTCCCGTTGCGTTCAGGGCCAAGCAGCAGAACCTGGAGGAGAGGCAAGCCGACGTGGAGTACGAGCTGAGGTGTCTCCTCAACAAACCCGGTGCGCGCTCCCCTCGCCCCTCTGAGCACGCTGCTACACACACACGCACACACACACACTGTCTGTTAACACACACCTGCTGGAGGAAAGTGAACCCACTCTTAGTTCCACCTCTGGTTCTCCCTCAGAGAAAGACTGGACGGAGGAGGACAAGGGTCGGGAGCAGGAGCTCATGGCCGAGCTGGTGACCATCATCGAGCAGCGGAACCAAATCGTCAACAGCATGGACCAGGACAGGCAGAGGTAGGCGGGATTTATCAGCAGCGGTCACCGTCGGCTCACCACCCTCTGCTGCCACAGGGAGGAAGAGGAGGATAAACTCATTGGGGCAATGCTGAAGAAGAAAGGTAGGACGTGGGGGTGGGGGGGGCCTGGACGCTGGGTCCTTCAGCGCGCCTCGACGCCGTCTGTCTGTCCATCCCAGATTTCCACAAGGATCCACCCGGCGAGCATCAGCAGAAGAAGAAGGGGGCCAAGTTCAAACCCATCAAGGTGCTGAAGAGGCTGAGCCATAAAGGCGACGCAGGCAGGAGCCCCGAGAAGGACCAAAGGCCCTAGAGGAGAGAGACGCTCCTCCAGGAGGACGAGGAGGGTCGGAAACGACGCCAGGACCCACACCGACCACATCTGCAGAGAAGCTCTCTGTTTCCTCCCCCGTGACTCCAAAGACTGCGGCCCGTGGCCGATCCTCTGCTCCGAGCACGAAGACCGCCTCGTTTTAAACTGTTCAGCCAGCCGAGCCGAGCTTTCAGCTGCCATCTTCATGTCCACTTGCTCTGTTTTTAGTTCCTCCGGTGGGTCGCTGTGATTTCAGGAAGTCATCAAACTATAGGATCAGTGTGTGTGTGCGTGCGTGCGTGTGCGCGCATGCGTGTGTGTGTGTGTGTGTGTAAATCATCCTTTCTCAGCTCCTTGTAATGTTTTGAGCTGGGAGGTTTGAAGTTGGGATAGTAACTGTATTAAAAACAAAAAGGTTACAGAAGGGCAATAAAGTAAATAATGTATTTTTAAAAAAAGCACTGACTTAGGGCCATTTTTAAAACACTTTTAAAACAGAATTGATGGATGAAACCCTGATTATTGCAACCGTTAATTTATATTTTACTTATATAACTTTTGGGTTCTTCCATGTTTTGCCTTAACAACTCTTGCCGGTGCCATTTGTTGAACGTGTGTTGTTGCCCCTGTAAATGTTTAACGGTTCATTTAGTATCGTCTATTTAAAATGGTAACTTTATGTGTGTGTGTGCGTGCGTGCGTGTGTGTGTGTGTGTGTGTGTGTGTCAGCTCTGTGCCTGTGCAGCTTAAACGAGGGCTTCCATCGCACCCCAGCCCAGACCTCAAACATCTGGAGTCTCCATGATCAGGTTTCTGGTGTTTCCTGTCGTTTCAGTAAACCTTTAGAAACTGTGCGTCTCTTCCTTCGTCCCATCCGTGTCTCGCGAGCTCGTCATGGCTTCTTTAGTCGGTCTTCTCCTCCCTGAAACGGCGTCTTTTGTCCAGCATCTCCAGTTCGTGAACTTTCTGTGACGCCACCGGTGGGGAGGAGGAGTCAGGTGAATCAAAGTGGTGTCACGGCGCTGCTGATGGAGGGAGGGACAGTCTCACCTGAGAAATCTCCGTGTTGATGATGGTGCTGTACTTGTGTCCCTGGCCCAGAGACGCCATATCAGCCAGGAACTCTCGTCTCTCCTCAATCTCACCCAGAACTGGGAAAGAGAAGCGTTCAGCCATGACGCCTGCGCGGGGGAATCACTTCAGCGGGATTATTTGTACCTTCCTGAAATCTGTCCCTCTCCTCCGGGCCAGGGTCGTGACCTCTGTGTGAAGCGGCGGGTGCGTCCTCCTCTCGACCCGTTGACATAATATTCTGCAGCCGTCGTTTCTCTTTCTCCAAGTCTCCTAAGAAGAACAGAAACCGTCCGGAGCTGAAAGATTGAACAGCAGCAGCCGTTTCTTTTCAGCGTTGCAGGCTGGTGGTTCTAGGAGCCTACTTGTGGGACCAGGACAGAACTTCTCTCTGGAATAACCGTCCCCAGACCGACAGGCCTCGGCGCTGCGTCTCTGAGGCCTGGCCGACAGGCGCCTGGGCGCAGCTGGAGGCTGACGAGGGGGAGCAGGCGAGGGGCAGCGGCCCGCCGGTGGAAGGGGTGGAAGGGGCGTTCCCTCTGAGGAAAAAGGAGGGATGAGGATGTGTAAAACAGTCCCAAAGTGCCTCTCAAACCTACTCTGGAGGCAGTCGGTGATCTGCCTTTTCTGCAGGTTGGTAAGCCTGGATTCCTGCATCATCACTGAAAACCAGGGCAGAGAATAAGCACAGCTCCAAAGACCACCTGCACACACACGCACACACACGCACACACACATTCATCCCTTCTCAGTGGCTGCTTGGAAAGGCCATCCGCTCACACATCAGCATGTCCTGGGTGTCCTTGCTGTACTGTCTTGGTCCTGGGTTGTTCCACAGCCCTCCTCTGATGCTCCTCCGTGGGGCCTCCATCTGCAATTCAGCCTGAAAATCGAGTAGAACTTGACTTTAGAAACGCTTTTTTCTTATTATTCTTTCCTTGTGCACCCAAGGCGACCGAACGTTGACTTACGTGACCTAATTAAACAAGGAAAGAGTGTTTGTAAAGGACGTAGATCCGAAACGTTGGTTTCCTGTTTACCTTCAGTCCGGTGTCATGGCAACAAGCTTCAACACATCCGCCACACAGCAGCACAATCAAGACAGTTCAGCCTCCTAAATTTATCTCTCAAAGCATTTTTAAGTAAATGACAAGAACTACAATTTGTAAAACACCCACTGAGCTACTTTAGAAACTATTTCATGAGTTTGAGCTGTAATGCGGAGCGGCTGACCGCTAGGTGGCGACAAAGTCCCGTTATCTCCACGTTAAAACACAAGCCTTGTTTTTGTATGATTATTGTGTTAAATGACATTTCTTTTCGTAAATCATGTTATGAGTCTAAAGAACAGGTCTAGGAAACAGAGAAATTAAAGGGCCTCAAAAAACCGATGGAGAGACTGAACAACAAATTGACACTTTTCCATTACAAAATGTGATAATAACACTAGACTGTCAAAGGCCCCATTTATGCCCCTGAGATGCCCCTTTTTTCTGTGCAAGTGGACCTAATTTTCAGCCTGTGCAGTGGATGTTTTGTCATCGTTCCTTTATCAGCGGCCGGCTCATCGCCGGGGGATCAGCAGCAGCCAGGGCAGCATTATCTGTGGGGGGACAGCAGTCTGCCTCCCCCCTGTCAGCAGATAAAGGGCCGCCAGACCATAATCACCTTCCACACACAGGTCTTCTCAGAAGCTGTAGACTCATCCTCAGAAGATGTAGAATGACCAAGAATTTTAGGGGGGAAAATTTAACACACTGGTGGAACCATTAAAGGGTTAGTTTGATACTGGCTCTGCCTGGAAACGACCCGATTGGTGCCGAGTCAAATGGCTTTTGTTTTATTAGCAGGTTTTCTAATTTTTTAAAAGTCTCTAATTCCTTTAGTAAAAATTAAAATAAATATATCTTGTATGTAGAAATAGTTTTTTCCATAAATTGTTTTGTTATTTTAGTTTTAAAGACACAGTTCTGGGAAACCTCCTGTAAAACTCAAACCTGTGTGTAAAACTCAAAGAATTCAAAATTGCACCAAAATAACTCCTGTTATAGATCTACATTAATGGTCTATTTACTTTTTGTCACAATTTTCAGTCTATTTGTTTGCGTTAGTGGTTTTCAAATGAATTTGAAATGTATAATATGTTGAATTAAACTGGCACGAGAGATTTCCTGAAATGATCTTTACAGTTACATTACTGTCTATTTACAGCAGAAGACTGTGGCTTTTTGAAAATCTGCAGGGTTATTTTAATAAAACTAAATGTAAAAAAACCCCAAACTTTTTAGCAAATCACTAAAATAAATATAGATCTTTTTGGTGTCATTTAGGAGAGGAGGGAAATCACAATATCTGACAAACTATGTTAAAAGTTCATCAGGAAGTGGTCCGACTAAAACATTGTTTATTTGTCGTAACTGATCAGACTTTTGGCTCGCAAACAGGATGCTGCAGAGTTGGTGGTGAACTACAAAGTTTTATAAAAGCCACCATGGTGGGGGATGGAGAAGGCCGCTTGCGCGTACGCTCCACCTCCCAACGGTCAAAACCTACATGAAACACAGCGATTTGAAGTTGGAGCCGCAGCTGACAGAGATAGACAAGGGAGAGGAGGGAGAGATAGCGGTGGAGGGATGAAGAGCAGGAGGCGGCGTTGAGAGGTGAACTCTGCAGGGCTTCAGTTGGACCTGGACTCTAACTGGGATGACTTTGACTCCATGACCCCAGAGCCTGAGAGGGTCCCGTCAAATTTACACCTTCAAAAGAAAACGAGTGAAGAGAACCTCCAGGCGTGTTGCTCCTTTGTCGGTCTTGAGTCAGAGTGTTTGATGGCTGCCACACAAGCGGTGCTCCCCTCCTTCAGCTCCTTCGCCGACCTCGCTCACCCCGGCGACCTTATGGAGGTAAGTCCTGGTTCCACCCGGCTGACTGGTTGCTAAGAAACCTCTAAAATGGCCGCATCATTTTGATGAGAAACGTCTGCTTTTAAGTTCAACTACGGGGAGATTCTCCATTTAACAAGACTGGTGTCTTGAAGCCCAAATGGTTAGAACGTTAAACAGATCAGAACACACAGGCTTGTTTCTGCCTCCACAACTGGGTTTTTATCTCGTGATCTTCCTGGAAGGTGCGGATGGGTTATCCTCCCAGATATTCCTGGGATGATGTTCTCCTCTGTGATATTCTCCATCTAGATGTGGCGGCCTGAAGCTGCGTCCCTCCCCATGGACCATCAGAGCAGCCAGCACCCCTCCGACGGCTCCCAGCCGCCGCAGCTCTGCCAGCAACTGTCGGAGGACCTCCTGAACGACGACAGCCAGGCGTCCTGGGACATTGAGTTCCTGCTGTCCGACTGGGGGCCCCTGAGCCCCGAGCTCACCCCGGCGCTGGACTGCAACGGCCAGCCGAGCGCAGCGCACCAGGAAGCGCCTGGGTTGAAGGACCGAGGGGGACAGGAGCATCAGCAGGCGGCCAGGGGCAGCCTGGAGGTGGACTTCCTGCCTCCGGTCCAGCCGGAGCTGTACCAGCAGGCTTACGGTAGCCATCAAGCGGGCCTGCTGACGTTTCCGGGACACGCTCTCCAAGATCCATTCAGCTACCCGCAGGGAGCGAGCGTGGACAGGCACAGCAGAGGAAACCCCAGTAAGGTCCCCCTGTGTGGTTTCAGCCCTTACTATCCGCTGCAGCAGTCACCCGTGATGACCTTTCCAGACGGCAACTTCATCCCGCCTCCAGCCATCAACCCGGACCCTCGACACTACGACTACGTGTCTCATTTCAACCACAACGCCAGATTTTTCTCTGAGTACGTCCACAGCCAGGTCGCAGGTCAACTGCCCCTGCAACAGCAGCCTGTGATGGCCAGGCCGCTGCTGCCCCCCGCTGGGCTGGAGGGGAAGCGCGGGCAGAGGCCTGCTGGGAAAAAAAGACCTGCCGTGCACAGCTGCGAATACCCCGGGTGCAGCAAGAGCTACACCAAGAGCTCCCACCTCAAAGCTCACCTCCGCACCCACACAGGTACCCCCACCGCCACCGTACCCTGCCTCTGTCTCTCCTTTGCTAACAATCCCATTGATCTTCTAGGGGAAAAGCCCTACCACTGTCCCTGGGAGGGCTGCTGCTGGAAATTCGCCCGCTCGGATGAGCTGACGCGTCACTACCGCAAGCACACGGGCCAGAAGCCCTACGAGTGTCTGCTGTGTCAGAGGGCCTTCTCCCGATCGGACCACCTGGCTCTGCACATGAAGAGGCACGTCTGACGCTAACGCCACAGCCGCCCAAAGCAGCCAGAGGAGAAGAACCGCCCAAAAATGGGATGGAGATGGGGGGATGTTTACCAGGGGAGGAGGGGAGTGAACCTCTCTGGTCGTTGAGCCCACTCGCCGTTTCTACCCCAGTGAGTTTAGAATGTCCGAAAATCTGAAACTCAAACCTGCTCCAGAGTCCTGATATCTCTTATTTCAAAAACAACAAAAAACAACAACAAAAAAAAACCTACTGCTGGTTTCTGTGATCTGAATTGCACTGTACGGAGGCCCCACTTGGCCCAATCGTGTAAAAGCCGTAAAACAAACCTTCGTGTTTGGTCTCCACCGAGTTTATTCACCCTTTTTGTATCAAGCTGATGCAGCGGCCAGACAAACATCATCTCATTAAATCAATCATCCCCCCTGGCGAGGCTGAGATAGTGTGTCCCGATGAGTCCGCTCAGATAAACACTGTACAAGCTGTAGACAGTGAGCATTAACACTAACGAGAGGCCGTAACGAAAGGCTGGAAACACAGGATGAAGATCCGCACCGGCTGCACGTATTTGCTGACACGATATCTTTGTTCTAGTTCCAGAGAACTATTCAGTTGCAATGTGATCGATTCATCAGATACTTACTCAAAACGATGAAGTATTTGCTTTGTCTTTGTAAATAACCGCCAGCTGCCTTCGTGTTTGTCTAGGAATCTTAGTGAACGTATTGCTTTTAATTTAAGAAACAGAAATATGTGCCCGCCTACGGCTGACAGAGCATTCAAACTGTAAATAAACTGCAGTTTTCCTACTTGTTCATAGTCTAAACTAAGCAACATATTTATTTGCAACATATATAGAGAAGGTGTCATATTATTTGTACTTGTTTTTCATACTTCTCCTAGAGTGGTTTTCAAAACATGTAATTTTTACCTTGTTAATTCTAATAAAGATCATTTGTGATGGAAATGTGTCTTAAAATAATAACTTTTGGCAGTTAGCAGTGCTCAGCTGTGAAACTGGGCTCCTAAACAGAATTTTAAGGAGTGATATTGTCCTTTTTTTTAGTCTCACCGTCACATTATCTTTATCTGATTTGATTTGGGTTTGGTTTGTTTGTGCAGGTCCTCCTGGGGCCTGTAGGTGGCGCTCTCCGGTTGGGTAGATGCACCGTGGTGCCTGCAGGCTGTGTTCCAGCAGGCTGTTTGCAGTTGTGCAGTGTTTCTAATCTGGGGGAGGGTGAGTTTAGGACAAGAATCTTCTTATGTAACCCGGTCCTCGCTGAATCATCCCGATTATGTCAGATGATGAAGCTCGTCATCACATTATGTACCGCAGCTGCGTCAGGGAGAAGAATTCTTCTCTGACAGCTTCTTTGTAACCTGGTGACATTTCAAACGTTACATTTATTTATATATCAACACAGATGTGGATAAAATAATAATAAAAAAAAAATAGGTGCAGGAAAGCAGGGCCCAGATCCAGCCTAAACGTGGTGTTTTCTTCCGTGTTCGGAACACTGAGGAACACTTTTCCATCCTACAGTTTATTACATAATGTGCTGCATTATGCAGGAGCGAGTCTTTGTTGTGTCTTGTTTCCTAAATTAAACACAGAGTTTCTGAGGAACAAGCGATAAATAATGAAGCCCACGGCGGATTTGTGTCTTCGTTCCTAACGTGGAGCTTTCCTCAGCTGGATCAGTTGGGTGTTTGAAGCTGTGAAACACACACGTGATTCTGACTGTGTGTGTGTGTGTGTGTGTGATACACAGCGCTTTGCTAATCACTTAGACACGGTGGCCGGCCGGCCGGGGCTTTAGCCCGGCTCTGTTTTGAGTTATTTGGGATTCGGGGGGGGCCGTGCGAGGACAGAGGCGGAGCAGCAGCTTTAACAGGCACAAACAAACTCTTGCACAAATCCCTTTTTTCACTTCCTCTCTCTGGTCCTCCTGCAGCCTCGTGTCCCCGGTGAGCTCCGAGTCTCCCCGTCAGCCGGAGAAAGGTGCAGGAACAATTATCTGATGATCTAGGTGGTTCTGTGCTCGGCTTCTACTGCAACCTTTCACCAGGATGTTCTTTACCAGTGTGGGTCACTGTATCGCTCAAGTGTGTGATTGTTTTCAGGGATAAATCACAGAAACACTTTTATTTCCCCCCCAGAGGCCACTGAAACACAACACAGCCTCCAGACAGCAGGCTCTGGCCGAGGTCTCTATCCTGTCAAAGCAGCATGTCGCTGCTTGGTGAATGAACTTGTTGTTAACATATTAACACACACACACACACACACACACACACACACACACACGTTAGTCTCGTTGGACCAGAGTTTCACAGCTCCAAACTAGTTAACGGACGTCTTGGGTGAAGCTCCAGCTTAACCTGGCCGGTAATCTGGTTGGAACAGGTTCAATCTGAGTCCGAATCAGAGGAGCTACATGCTACATGCTACAGGCTACACGCTACATGCTACAGGCTACACGCTATCCTGTCATCTTATCAGTGTGATAACAAAGCAACCACGTTTCATTGAGCTGGCCATTTTTGTTCTTTAAACACATCATAAAGATAAGAACTGGTGCCAACCGAGCACCATGTGACCCGGCTCAAAGGTCACTCCTCCTTCCCTCAGTTCTCCTGATGGGGACGTCCAGCGGAGGCCAGTCCTGCAGAACGCCGGCGGAAATTCAATCGGCCCGTCTGATGAACGCGTGCGCGCACATCGTTCCTCTCATATATGGCTCCTGGCGGACCATGTGACGCAATGCTGTGGCCACTGACACACGACCGGAGGCAGCCAATGATGTGTCTGCTGGACACATAGATCTAATCTGTAACACTGAACCAGCCACCCAGCCAGCCAGCCACCCAGCCAGCCAGCCAGCCAGCCAGCCACCCAGCCAGCCAGCCAGCCAGCCAGCCAGCCAGCCATAAAGTCCCTCGTTCCTTCCTGAAGCCTCCGTTGAGCCCAGACAGGACCACCACCATCCCAACGCTTCTGACAACAATAGAGAACGTTTATTATTTCATCTGCTAGAACCGCCGGTTGTGGAGTAACTGGTGCCCGGAACCTGACGCTTTGTCTTGGTTCCTGGAACTGCCACAGAGGCCTTTTTTCTTCTGTCTATTTCGCAACAGCCTCTTCTGGGAACCTTTGCACCACCCCGTCGCCACAGACCTTCAGCACCCTCACGGCTGTCCTCGGGCACTTTCAGAACCGGGTCAGCGCTGACACGTCTGGGGTGGGGTGGTGGGGGGGGGGGGTCCTCTGTGGAGGAACTATGGCTGTGCATCCCAACGGCACCGGAACAATGTTCCTTTATTCTGGCCCAGCTCACCCCAGCTGAACTTTCCACAGACCTTAAATGCTCTCTCTCTCTGTCTCTCTCTCTCTCTCTCTCTCTCTCGCTTTGTCTCTCTCTCTCTCTCTCTCTCT